>CAJVPN010000340.1:0-31202 GCA_910592215.1 Entrophospora candida
GATGATTGCTTTGTGTTATACCCCTCTAGAATAAAGTCAGTGTCTGCAACGGGTTGCTGTTTTGGATTTTAGGCACACCAACGTTGGTCAAATGAAAATTAAAGAGCCTTCTCTGGTTTGGGTGCTGTGAGGGAAGATTAGTGAAAACATCGTTGACTATTGGTCGATGAACAGAACTCTGTTCGCATCGTTCTACCTCTTTGAGAGTATCTCGGTGAGATTAGCCTTGTGTAAATGAGGAACGTGAGAATGACTGTAGTGTTCAAGACAGTGTGCGTGCTTTAACGCCTGGGTAAGATATGTCGGGGATAAGATATGACAAGGTTAAGGTATGACCCTAAGCCCATACCTTAACCCTCACATATCTTACCCTCGACATATTTGGTAATCAAACCTTGTCCTTGTATCTTAAACCTGACATGTCTTACCCTCGACATATCTGGTAATCAAACCTTGTCCTTGTATACTCGAAATGTTTCTTTTTCAACGGTGTGCTGCCTTGACATGTAATTATATATTTATAATAATATTAACATTACTACTGATTACGAAAAGCAAGTACCAATTATTCACCATTTTGATGAATCTTATAATTACCTAGAAAAGATCTGCTCCGCGTTTTGATTTCAATTAAAATACTTGTATAAATAAAAGATATATCAATGCAAATTAAAAAAAAGTACTTCTGGTCAGTTATTAACACGTCTTCAGACAACAACATGTCATTGTTAAAAAATAAATTGTTTACCAAAAAAAAAAAAAATCCAATCCCAAATAATGGCGTTTGTCGATCAAACTTCTTAATTGGTGGTCCGCCGGGATATCAAATTTATTATTACTAGTTAACTAGAGAAAGACGTGAGTAAGTGTTTATCATAAGGATGGTGGTGGTTATCGTCACTCTAGTTGATATTAAATTTATATTTAAAAAATTTATAATGACACAGCTAATAATGAGGTAAGTATTAAATTAGCCCATATCAATATTCATGTCTGTTTTAAAAAATTAATTGATATACTTGTGAGAAATGGACATTGTACTTATTAACTGCAAGATAAATATTGAAGAAATTTGGAATAACGCAATGAATCGTTTAAAAATTAATAATATTGAAGTGCAATCTATGGAAGCAAGAATAATTGGCCTTACTGAATCTGTAGATTGGAAACTTATACTTAAAACTCCTGATCATTATAATTTAATTAAAAAAACTAGACCAAATTTTTTAAAGGAAGTATTTCTAATGAAGTCTTGAAAATAATAAAAGATCCTCTTAATCAATTGGTAAGCCATTCATATATATATGGTATTTGCAATCTTTCTGATTTTTTACAAAAAGATTCTGTGTATTTTCAGTATGTTTTTATTACAAACTTTTTTATCATGCTGATTACTGATATTTTTTTTTGTTAATCTAGCAATTAATTGAAGATTTGATGACATGGAAAGTGAAGCTTGATCAAGTCAAAAATGATACAGATGCTATTTTGGCCAGTAAAATTACTAATTTTTTGTAAGTTTAATATTAATATCAAGCAAGCATGACAGGAAATTTCATATGTAACCAAAATTATTAATTTATTATTTATTGCAGTATTAAAACTTTTAAGAAGGATATTAATATTGTCATGACTTCTAACAGAGAAAGGGATATGATTATTAATGTTTTTTGCTCCAATATTTAAAAAAATATTTGAAAGCTATGACCTTGGAAAATTTAATTTATTCTGAAGTTGGTATAAATAAAAATTTGACAGATACAAATAGTGACTACAACCAGCTAAAAATTGCTCTAAAGGACTGTATGGATGCATTTATTGATAAAATGAACGTTTCTAAAAGATCTCTTACCAAGTTAATGACATTAGGGATTCAAATATCAGGTAATAAAAAAAGTTATTAGATGAGTTGTTATTGGCATTAAAAAGAAACTAATGTTTTCATTTCAATACTTTAATAGATTCGACATGGAATACAGTGAACCCTCCATAAATACACCCTCTGTAAACGCATGCTATGTCTCATTCCCAACCTCAGGAATTAGATATAAAATGCACACCCTCCATACTCTGCACTGCATGGTCTTCCCCCATCCTTGTTCATATAAAACCACCCTCTGATTCTTCTCTTTTGTATTTTATAGAAAATATGTTGGCTCTTAGAGTTAGTTTTTATTAATGGTATAAATCTTGGCATTTGAAATGAACTTTATTATTAATATTAATTGGTTCATTGTATATCACTAGCATACAATGCCTCATGTTTCAAATAATTTAAAAAAAATAATGAAGGAAAAAGAAGTCCAAAACACCATCACCACCTCTATCATGTTAAAACTACTGTCTCTGACTTAAAAGATGAAGATTTTGCCAAAGCTGCTGATGAATGCAGAAACAATATTTCAAAGAATAAAGAAAATTATGATGATAAATCTATTTGATGATGAATAGCAGGCATAACTTTTTAGTTTTATAATTGTTATGATTTTTGCTTTTTGTTGGGTAATAACAACACACTTTCATCCTACTTTTTTTTTTTTCTAACATTTCTTTCTTGGTAAATTTCTTAGACAAGCTTCAAGTGTCTGAGTACCATTTTATTTTGAAAATATAACAAGCAATTTTTTCACCTTGTTCTCTCTTCTAATGGTGCTGTAATTATTTGGTTTCATGGTAGACCTAATGTAAATTAACTTCACATTAACTATTTTTATATAGAGGTAATTCTATACATCACCTAATATTAAGAGGATAACAAATGGAAGATTTTAATAATCACATTACTAAATTTTGATCCCTGAAATTCTTTGTAACACTAATGTTCACTTTGTCTTGTTTCATTGCAGTATGCCCCATTTATTTATTTCATATAACTAACTTTATTTAGTAGAACTTAGTGTACTTAAAACACAAAAATTGCAAAAATCAAATGGCATTTGATTATTACAAAATCATCAAATAGTTTTAACTCGCCAATATAAAAATTTGAAGTAAATGAAATGAAGTTTCACAAGATAAACCATGATCGACTTGAAAATATTACTAATTTAGAAAAGCAAGGCAATGAAGAAATTCAAAATAATGGAGAATTTTCTGGAGATGAATTTTTGATTTCAATGTTTTTTTTGAAGCACAAGTATTTGTAAGGTGATTACATTTTAGCGAATGATTAATTGATTTCCATCATCAAACAAATTTTTTTAAAAAAGGATTAGCAATAAAACCAAAAATGATAGATTTACCATATGCATGACAAAAAGGGTTAATAACCCTTTTAATTTTTAAGTCGGCCATCACCACAAATAATAACGCTTAAAATAACTTGATTGCAAATATTCAATTTTTTGTTATTGATTTATCCACCAATCTATTCTGATTAAATAAAGAACAAGATTTGTCAATTGTACATTTATTTATTTATTAAAATTTGCCACTACTGCTTACTGCATGATTATGATGTAATGTTCCAAATATTTGAAATTTTACCCCTTTACCCAGCCGTTGAAATTCAAATTTTCCAAGGAGATAAAATTTTATTTTACCCAAAAAAATATAATTTAAAGGAAATACTATTTCCAGCCCTGATGAGGAATTGGATATAACAAAAAGCAAAAATGATGTCATTTGGGGCACTTCCCTTTAAGAAGATTTGATAGAATGCTAGACAAGCTTCAAAACAGGAAGAATTATCCTCTAGCCTCTGCAAAAGAAACAATCAGGAAATTGGAGGATGTATGGTTTTTTGAGGGTGGCGTCACGCTGAGAACAATTCTATTTGCTAAGTACAATATAACGTTATGATTTGACCATTATCCTTGTAGTAGATGAAATGCAAAATGGCTAGGAGAAATCCTGACGATGGGACTGGATAAAAATTTACCTTTCTAATTGCAGTCCAAATTTGAAATTTTGTAAATACTGTACGATCAAAAATATTCTAGAAAAAAATCAAATCGAGCTAAATTTCATGTAGATCTTTTTACTGAAAGAAAAATTGGATTAATGGTATATTTGAATTTTTCATATTTTTTTGGGGCACTATATTTAAATTTGGTGATTTATTATTAAACCCAAATGTACCATCCACCAAGATTATTTTCGAGGTCCTAATAAACTGTGATTTCAAAACTGCAGCAAACGGGTTTTCTTTGATCATGGAATATAAATATTTTGTAATAGAGTTGATTTTTTAAAAAAAGTGTCCATTAATTTATACACATGTTGGATGCACCAGAAGTTTTGCAAGTGTTTTGAAGGTGTTATGTGGAATGCATCATTTTGAAACTTTATTAAATTCACTTTATGATTGTGAATATTCATGCACTTGGCAAGTTAATTTAATCACATATTATATTTTATTATTTTATTATTCACTGATAAGTTATCTATCTATTTGTTAGCTGAAATGGGAAGAAAAATTCATCTTTTTTACTATATATAAAAATATCGAACGAACAATAAAAAAAAATTTGTAATACAAAGATCAAGTGGTCCAAATCACATGACCTAGAGAAAATTAAATGTGATGGCGATACAATATATATTTTTTTTTATAATATTAATATTATATAAAATATTGGTGAAAAATGGGAAAACAAAGTATAGAAAATAATTTATTATAATGTTTGATATATACATACATATACATACACACACACACATACATACATATTTATATATTTATATTTATTTTATTTTCAGGAAAAAATAAAATGCAAATAGATAGATCAGATAAACCAGATACAGCAATAAAACTATCAGACAATATGCAAATAGAAGAAATTTTTTTAAATCAAGAAGAGACTAAAGAGGTTAAAGGGGGGAAAAATGGTAAGAAGTAAGATTTGGGTTAAAATATCAAGAAGTTGTATTTATTTTATTAAAATTTTACAAAACAATCAACATCTTTATCGTAAAGAACAAATAACATCGAACATAAGACAAGGGAATTACAACAGTAGATTATTATTACACAAAGTTAAAAAGACAAAAATTAAAAACTTGTCATTTAAGGCAAAAAAACGTCAAGAAAAAGGAGTGGAAAGAGCTTTGGTCAACATGGGAAAAAGTGAAACAAAAATAAACAAAAGTAAAAGAAAATTAATAAAGAAAAAGAAAGTAAAAACCATTTGGCAATGATTATTATTATTAAATGAGAGGAAAGAACAAAATAAAAATAATATTTTTATTTTTTTTTAAATCTTTTTTAAATCTTAAATAAATTTTCTTTTATCTTAAAATTCCATCAAACTGTCCATTTTGCCTTTCCAATCTTTTATTTTCCCAATCATCTAAATCTTTCTCTGCAAGCAAATTCTAAAATAAAATTGTTAAATCTGATTAGTAATAGTAATAATACTTGATAACGTTAACGCTAGTAATAAAGAGTGAAATTGAATAATTTTATACTGAACCCAATATTCCTCTTGTAAATTAAATCTCTTTTTATTATTATTTATTTGAAGTAATTCTTCTTTTTCCAACTTTTTTTTAAAAAACCCAAAATATTCAATTTAATTAGTGATGATGATGATAATAATGATGGATGATTATTATTATTATTATTTGTCATCATCCTCTTTACATGAATTGCTAATACCTTTTTAGTTTTCATTTTTTGAATATCATATCTGGTTTGTGTTAAATAGCTTAATCCATATGAACCAATTGTAATTGATAAAATTAATGGTAATCCGATAAATAAGAAATGGTTTCGATTTATCAAAGAAGCAACTTTGGATCGATTCAATGGTTTATTTCGAAACGTTGACATTTTTAGAAAAAAATTTTGTTATTTATTTAATTTATTTATTTATACGGGCCCCATCCGATCACTTAATTTGGCGCATATCATGTGAGTTTGAACAATGGAAAAATTTACGTTTCGGGATTTTGATTTTTAAACCTTAATACATTGTGTGTTCAATAATTCGTTTCACATATTAATATTAATATTAATATATTTATTTTGTAGCTTCAAAAAAAAACTACATATATTTATTATCTTTTGAATTTTGATTTATTTTATCATACAAGTTTCTTTCAAACCGAAAGTTACGTTTCCATCGATTGTTAATCAAATATGCCTTAGGAGCATCACACAACATGAATGAGATACAAATCTTGGCAGCTTTACAAATTTGTTAATAAATAAATAAATTAAATTTTATTCAAGATAATCAGGGAAAAACATTAAATTAATAATTACTTGTTAGCTCTGCTAAGAATACTAATACGTAATTGACTATGTAAATAAATAAATGTTCATAATCTTCAATAATGCACAGCAAATGTAGCATTTAAAAAAAAAGTGACGTTGTAATTGTCAATGTGCAGAATCGAAAAAGGTTAACACCAATGCTAGTACTAGTACTAGTACCGATACTGCATTTAATTTTAAATGAAGTTTTTTTATTCAATTTGCAAGTAACAACCTTGTTTAAAGTTAAATTTAAAACTGGAGTTTGTTACCTTTATTTGTAATTTATTATAAATATTAAAAAGGCGGGCGGCATTGTTGACTTATTTGTCTATTATTAGTAATGCAATATTTTAATAATGCACGTAAATATTTACTATTATGATTCTTTTTTTTTTTGTATTTTTTTTGTGATTATATAAAAAACTCGTTTTTTTTTTTATGACAAAAAAAAACTCATTTAGTTTTTTCTTTCTTCCTTCAGAAAAAATAACTTTTTTTGAAATAATGAAATATAATAGTAATAATAATAAATAATTAACATAGAATATATATACTTTATATGTATACGCATATATTTATACATATTGCCATATATATTACCCGTATATATATATATAAATAGAAGGAATATTTTTTTGTAATTCTTTTTCTTACATTTCTTCCTTCATTATATTTATTTTTACCTAATTCAGAATATTTAAATTATGGGCAATAACGTTAGTGATAATCGGTTTAATAGCTTTAATAATAAACACAATAAAAAATTTAGATTTAGAAAATTTACAAATGTACCTTCATTAAACTCAAAAAGTTCAAAGAATTCTCGACACTCATCGAAAAAGTCAGACGAAATTAATGTTTATATTGATGGTAGAAGGTATCTCGAAAATTCAAAATACTCTTTACCAAACGATGACGAGGAGGCTGATAGATTACACATGCAACATTACGTTACGAGATTTATATGGCAAAAAAATTTTTGTTCTCCAGTAAAAAATTTATTAAATTATGGAAATGCGCAAGTTTTAGATGTCGGGTAAATTATTTATTTATTTATTTTAATAAAATTTTTTGATTGTATTTAATAATAATAATAATAATAATAATAATAATAATAATAATTAGATGTGGTAGCGGGACATGGGTTCTTGAGATGGCTTCTGAATTTCCACAATCACAATTTACAGGAATAGACATTTCGCCAATGTATCCATCACAAGTTAAACCTGGCAATGTAGAATTTTTACATGTCGATGTTTTAAAAGGTTTACCTTTCAATGACAATACGTTTGACTTTGTGGTTATAAGAAATATGATAACTGCGTTTTCATCAAGTGATTGGAAATTTTGTATACAAGAATTAATCAGGGTCACTAAACCAGGTGGATATATCGAGGTAGATATAGATAATATAAATAAACAAACAAATAATAAATAATGGCTATAATAATTATTATATATCGATTGTATTTATTTACAAAATATTTTTATATTTTCCTTAAGAGTTCCGAATTTGAAATTCCTGCGTTGAATAGAGGACCTGTTTCAAAAAGAATGTCAGATGCATGTAAGTAAAATGCAGAGGTACATCGAATGGAATTAATTATAATGAATCAGCTGAATTAATTAATTATTCTCTATCCATATTATTCAAAGGGATTGCAATAATGAAAACTAAAGATATTGATATAACATATTCGAATAAGCTCGAAGAACTTTTTGCATCATATGAAAGTTTAACAAACATTAGGCATAAAATGAGGCTACTTCCTATAGGTAAATGGGGTGAAAGAGTCGGTGAAATTATGTCGGAAGATTTGATATTACTCTCGAAAGCTTTAGGGCCTGTTCTAATACCTGCTTGGGGTATAGGGATTGATCAATATAATGAATTTATCGAAGTTTTACCGGACGAATTGACCGAGTACAAAACTTTTACAAATATTCATGTTATTTATTCCCAAAAACTTAATGTAATATAACAAGATTTTTATAATTATATATGTATTTATTATTATTATGTATTATTTATTATGTATTTTTATTATTTTGGCATCAATTTATTTTAAAAGCTACTTACGCTTCCACGATAATTATCACTAACGTCTAATTGACGTAACATGTAAAAAGGAGATTATTTATTATTTTTATTACGTATTTAGATTTTTTTAGAACAAATAAAAATAGAAATCGTGAAACGTATTCTAACTGTACAACTCATTCACATACCACATGATGATCATTTTGGAGATGTTACGCCAATTATTATACAGTTCAAAATTTTATTAACCAGATCGGGACCAATGCATCAAGTAAAAACATGTTTAAAGTTGAATTTTGTGGTTAAAAATCGTGGATTATGTCATTAAACAAGTTAAAAATATCTTTGAATTATATATGTGGGCATAGAAAGGGTGTCAACGTCAAAAATCATAATTTTGTGTTGATATCACATATATACGTAACTTGTCACAAGAAATAATTTTAATTTGGAAACTATTAAAAAATAGTAAAATTGAGATATTTTCCATTAAAGGTTTAAATAGAAATGCAGATCTTTTTTCAATTTTCTCAAACATCGTGATTTTGACGTTGATCCCCATGCCCCATATATGGTTAAAATTGATCAAGTATAGACAACAGAACGTAAAAAGAGCGGCGGAGTACTTTTTTAAAAACCCCCTTCACGAACTAATTTGGAGCATGCTGCAACAAAACCAGACAAAGAGAACACTTCAGGGTTCAAGATTTATGGAACACTTGAAAATACGAGTTTTCATCATAATTAAAGATGAAATAAATAAACTTATTTATTTATATAATCTATTAATTAGAACATTTTCTTCTTTTCTCCAACTAAAAAAATATAAAATAAATTTATTAAAAAAAAAAAATCATAATTTTCCATACACAATAATCAAAGCTTAACTTACCTTTACTTGTTGATGCTTTATTTGATGATCATCATTGTCGTCATCATCATAAATTCTGTTTTTCTGTATTATTATTGTGTGGTTGTTGATGATCATTTAAATTCGTTCTATGCAGCCTCCAATACATCCAAGTCTTTTAACCAAAGATCTTTGGCTGTCATATTTGTGATTTTTGTTAATTTTTCTTTTTCATATTTACTGATGGTCTGAGTCAATGTTGGCAAGTGTATGGTCTATTGGTGATCCATTAATGTAACATTTTAGCCATATTTAGTAATTTATTAATGGTAATGGACCAGTCCAAAGTCCATCAGCTCTCAATGTACCTGTCAAATTTCTAACCCTGGTATGAGTATAACATTAATTATGTATATGCATTATTAAACAAATCACCAATTAACTAATTACCCCATCATCATTAGACAACCATATTTCTAATAAATAGTTGTATCCTTCAAAATCATTATTATCATCATCTTTATTATGGATTTTATCAAAATTGTATGATTCATGGAAATAAGTCTGATTTTATTATCCATCATCTTCATTTTTTGTTCTGTTTCTCTAATTAAATTTGACTTATCATACATAAATAAATAGGTGAATCAGTGAATTAGTACACATGTATGAAAATAGATTAATCAACACACACATACATTAATATATGGTGCATGTTTGCAACAAAACCAGACAAAATGAACATTGGCATTACCAAGGATTTCAGGGCTCAAAATTTAGTCATTATCACAGTTGTAATGTGATTATAATTTGGCAGTTTTATAATGTCCCATTTGTTATCTTTCCTTTTTCTTAAATGATATATAGAATTACCTCTATATAAAAATAGTTAATATAAAACTCATTTATATCAGATCTACCATGGAACCCAATAATTATAGCACCATTAGAAGTATTCTGAAGAAAGAACAAGGGGAGAAAATTGCTCCTTACATTTTAAAATTAGCAGATACCAAATCTTTGCAAACATATTTAGACAAAGAAAGGATTACCTATAAGTTTATCAAGAAGAAAGAAAAATAATAAATGTTTGAAAAAGAAAGCATCATGATGATGCATTATTACCTAATAAAAAGCAGGAATCCTTAGAAGGAAAATAATCTTATTATTACAATATTGGTTTATTTTTTTTTTTACTGACAAAGAAAATTCTCCTTTATGCAAACGTAATTAACAATCATCAAATTGTATTGTTTATCAATAAAAAAATGTTTTTGTTTGAACAAATTTTACATTTGAGGATATGTTTATAAATCTTTGTTTTTCTCTCATTGAACAAATAATAAATATTTTCATCCATAATAACATTTTTTAAAAAAATGCTTACATTCAATGGTGAATTTTTTTACAAGTCATTAATTGGAGTTTTCCTTGGTTTCTTATTTCACTATAAAACTTGCAAAAATCGATTTTATATTATAAATCAAAAAATTGATCAAATAATCAATGAATTATTTGGTGAGAAAAAAGTTGTTGCTTCTATTGTTAAAAATTTCTATCAATGAAAAACAAACCCTAGAAGCAAAATGATAGAAGCAATTCAACAGTGGATTGATATGAATATTAACAATGATATTATCAATAATAATAATAGTAGTAGTAATAGTGAAAGTTAGATTTTTGTCAGAGTGCCCAAAGAATAGGTAATGACTTTGGGTCCAAGTATTTTCTTCCCATGCAAGTCTGACAATTTTTTAACTTATATTTTATGTATTTTTCTATTATTAGAATAAAAATATAATTTTCTTTTTTTTAATCATTGCCTGTAAAAATAAATTCCAAGCCATGTGCCCACTAATTTATCATTGGTCAAAATTATGCATGAGAAACAATTAATTGTATCTAAATCAATAAAAAAAATTTTTTTAAAAATTAATCTTAAAAAATGGTAACATACGAAGAAATTAAAGAACAATTAAACATTGCAGTTAAAAACCATGAAGAGGTGAAAAAGGAGTTGAAGGAGTTCGAAGAAGAAGAAGATGATGGAGTATGGCTGAAAGTGTTGAGGAGAAAGGTGAGAAGTGACAACCTTAATGAAGAGGACAAGGAGGAGAAGAAGAGACTGGAAAAATAAGAAGAGAGGTTGAAGAAGAACGTAGACAACAGGTTGAAGCAGGTGGAGGAGTTGCAAAAAGTGTTGGCAGGATTTGATAAAAAAGGTAATGAACAAATTGCATAAAAAAAAAATTTTTTTTGTTCATTCTATTTCATTTATTTATTTATTCGTTTAAGAGAACATTTTATTTGGTATACTGTTTATGATTTTAACTTCTTTTCATATTAGTAGGTGTTAGTGAGGGTCCCAACTGGAAAAACTCTGAATCAATTTATGCTTGGATAAAGCATTTTAAACAAAATCCTGATGTTCAACCATCCAAGGTATTATAATGTCTATGTTCCAATAATTGCTTAACCTGGGTTAAATACTGATTAACATTGTTACTTTTAGCTTGTGGAGTCCTTTTATTCTCTTTTTCCTTTAAAAGGTCAAGAAGATACACTACAAACTTTGTGTAATGGTTCTGGCAGTAGGAATGGTATATATCAAAGATTTTCAAAGAGAAAAATAAGAGACCATTCACTTCATCCTATTCCTGTCCTAGTTGGTGGACCTGGAACTGGTAAAAGCTGGATCCTCCAAGAACTTCCTGCATTACCACATAATCATGTTCAACAATATTCATATGATAATGAACTGAAGAATGCAATTTGTGAAAAAAAAATGTTTGCCATTAATGTCACATTTGGTAATGGTAGTAATGTTGACATTAGAGATACTAAAATTGGAGGTCAAGCATCAGTTGGGTTATGTATACTTTATGAGCATTTCATCTATGGAAGTGATATTGATTTTCACAAATTCCATGACCAATGTTGTCAATATGCAAATGTAGAGAATTTTACAATTCATCAGGCATTTGAAGTAATTTTTAAGGATATCCACACTGACATCAAAATTGTGATTCTTGGCATTGATGAATTGAATGCATTACATCAAGCAGATCAAAGTTCTGAGAAGATTTTAGTTTGTTCAATTGTAAGAGCCATTGGTGGATTAAGTTTTAGCAGCATGAAAAGATTCTATTGTCTGGAACAATACAAGGGCCTCTTGAAGCTTTTGTCAGAGATTCCCACGTATCTTTTTTTATGTTTACCACTCCATCTTCTTAGTAATGATGAAATGTTTGACATTGGTGTAAAGATTGCTGAATTTGAACCACTTATGGCAAAATACATATCAAATAACACCTTTTCATGTTGCATTAGTGACATTGGTGGTCAGGTTTGAGCTCTTGAAATTTTTTATGAAAAATTTTTGAATAAATTAAGGCAACCATCTTATGTAGATTATGTAGATTTTGTAGAGGTATTTCATGAGGTTAAATCAGAACTCTTATCACGATATCCACTTCAGGATTTTGCAGTAGATGCAACCCCAATGATGGCATGTGCTATTCTTAATATTCCAGTAGAAAGTACTGATGCAATTAACATTGGAAAATCCCAAATAACTTATCTTGATCTTGCATCATTGGGTATTTTGAATTTGGAACAAACTACTGGAAACAAATTTTTTATATATGCATGACATATCTGTGGATATGTATCACCTGAATGCGAATTTGACCTTAATTCGCTGATCAACGACCCCGAAAATCCGGAGTAATATTATTTATATTATTTTATATTATTTATTTGTATTTTATTTCTTATCTTTAGCTATCTATTATTTATTTTTAGTCATTTATTTTATCTATTATTTATTTTTAATTTTATAATATTTTAATTTTATTTGTATTAATTCTCCGAATGATTTAATTAATTATATGAGCTCGTGTTACATTCCGCAGACTTAATTAATTCGTAATACGTTAGCATTAGACCTTTATTTAGTAGAAATTAATGAAAATTATCCCAGATTGGGAGAAACATCCCAGACTGGGACACTAATAATTCAACGTGTATATAAGGAATGAGGATTTGCTGTAATCAAAGAATAACTTTGTAACAAATTAACTTAATAATAAGTTAATAATTAGTTTCAACTAAATACAAAATTAAATAAATCACTTTTATCAAATCACTAAAACAAAATTGTCTGCTAATAAATCTAATTCATTAGTATTAGCCTATTCATTCTGATCCACATAAACTAATAAAAATTTGTTATCATCAATTAAATCATGCTCTCCCAAAATTAATCGATGACATATGGATATTGACATCATTCAGCAGTACATGTAGATTCTGGAAAGTTATAATACAACAGAATTCACATGTCTTCTGGGAAACTTTTGAAGAATTTAATGCACAGTTTTGGGCTCTGCATCTCTGCCTTCTTTCAGCATTGAACAAAAAAATTACATTAAAAGAACTGTTTGGAGGTGCAATTGGTGTTGGTGATGTTTCAGAAACTGTAATTGACCTTGTTTATCAATCTACAGTGGACATGCAGTCACTGGATTACAGATACCCCCATTCCAAGGATGCTAATTTGCATGAAAATTTGGGGATTGTATATTGGAATGGTGATGGGGCAGAATGGGATGTATTCTTCTGCTTAAAATCTTGGATTATTATTACTAAGCTAAATCTTCAGATCCTACAGCAAAACAACCTCAAACTATAAATAGAAAGATGTTGGATGAAGAGTATGATAAATATTTAGAAGGGATAAAAAAAATCTACAATTTGATTGGGAAAAATTCTTCCATTACAAATTCAGCCTTGCTTTTATCTACAAATGGTAGAAGTACATCAAATCTTTTATCACAACCATTAGAGCATAATAACTATTTTGTGGTGGATTGTAAGAATTTCAGAGATTTTTATGGATACACATTTGCTAGTTGAGCTGAATTTGCTGCAGGTATTATTCATTCTTACAAGTTTTTTTTAGAAACATTAGTCATACTGAAGCAATTAAGAACTTTATCAACTGTTTTTTTTGAACAGCTAATGATTAAATAGATATTAACAGTGCCTAAGAATTTGAAACTAGAATGATCTGGGGTATAGGACCAGAAATTGCAAAAGAAAAGAAAAGAGAGACCATTTGATGATATAGAAGTAATTAAAAGTAACAAAGTTGAAAAAAAGTAATTATTTGTTATTCTGCCAGTTTTCTTTTTTTTCTTGATTCTTTACTAGAATTCTCTAATAATTTTTTGAAAACTCTTTCTTCTTGGTAAATTTCATAAGTAATCCTTTCTTTTTTTAGATAAGTTTCTAGTGTCTGAGTATCATCTATTTTGAAAATGTGAGGAGCAATTTTCTCCCCTTGTTCTTTCTTCTAATGGTGCTATAATTAACTTCATATTAACTATTTTTGTCTAGATGAATATTGTGATCACATTTCATTGATAACACAATTGTGATGTTAAAAACACTATTGATCCCTGAAATTCTTGGTAATACAAATGTTCGCTTTGTCTGGTTTTGTTGCAGCATGCCCCATATATACATTGATATATAGTAAAAAAAAAATCCAACAAAATCATAACCTACCCTTCTTTTTTCATACAAATTTAATCTTATTTCATAAAATACATTTATTATATATCCTTTGGTGAACTATATTTTGTTAATTTATTGAAGGATTCTTTTCATTTGACGTAAGTGGTCGGCAAAATTCGAAATTAAATTAATATAATAAATACCTTTTTAGTTTAAATTGATGAATATAAAAAGTGCTGAAAATCCGTTTATTGTTATTATTATTTTGGACGAAAACTATTTTATCATCCCATCATAATGAGAATAGTTAAATGAAATTCCCTCATCACAAGGAAGACGTAATGTTGATTTTAATGATACACAACTTACTCAATATAGCAACAATTATTGTTATTCGAATCAGCACCTTTGGATAACGAATGAGTACACGTGCAATGTAGATCTTATTTGTGGTTCAAAAGTTAAAATATTGATTATATTTCTTTTACCAGAAAGTTGAAAGCGACTTTAATAGAACAGAAATTAAAAGACGTTGTCTGAAATAAATGAAATTTAGAGAAGTTCATTCACTACTAATAAAAGTTAAAGGTTATTTTTGCTCAGAAATAAGCAATAATGATAGAACGTTTGTGCAAAGTTAACAAACATTTAAAGTGTCACTTTTTCGATTTTACTATACCGTAGTTGGTTCTAAAAACATAATAATAACAATAATATAATAACAAATAATTCGCGAATCCGTAAATCCATAAATAATAGTAATATTAATATTAATTATTATGTAATTACGTAAATATAATCAGCTATCTCGCAGATGCAAAAATGAAATATCAAATTTTCCTTGCCTTTCGAAACTCAGAATTAGTTCAGAAATCGGTTTTTAGTTAGTTAAATCGAAACTGTTCGGAACTAGCTTAGAAAAATAGCCAGCGAACTTAGAAAGGCAACTATACTATATACATCAAGGGCACCAAGACATTGTAGGAAATTTGAATTAAATTCTTACAGCCACTTACTATTTCTTGTCAAGCTGACGTCAACCAATAACCCGCGACTTGGTAATACCTGGCCAGATCAACAATATCTATGATATCTAATGAATTCTGTGTGACCCTAAACTCAGTCCTTTAAAATCCAAACCATCTTAAACTAATTTGGTTTAGGCTTCCCCTAAACTTGAGTTTCACGGCTAAATTTTAAATCGTAACAATAATATCCTCGGGTCATACACAGAATAAATTTTGTTCAACTTTTTTTGTAATATGGGTCGAAGAAAGCATTTTATGAACAGAATGAATGAGAATCGGAAGGATCCTTTAGTAATAAATCCAAATTTAGAAGCTTTAGCTGATATTGATGATACAGAAAACAATATAAATGACGATAATAATAATGATATAAGTGACAATAGTAATAATAATAATAATATAAATGACAATAGTAATAATAATAGTAATAGCAGTAATAGCAGTAATAATAGTAATAGTAGTAATAATAGTAATAGTAGTAATAACATTGATAGCAACAGCAACAGCGGAAATAATAATGAAGAAGGGCTTAGCCCCGAGTTTGTAGGAAATTTCTTGGACAATCTTACAAAAATTTATAAACATGGTAAAACATTTTTGACTTTGAGTGAAGAAAAGGAAAATTTATCAAAGGAAATCTTGCAAATCAGAAACGAATATAATAGTATAATTAAAGAGAAGGATAAAACAATTTCTGAAAATAAAAGAATTATAAAAGAGCTTGCTGTTAGTAATTTACAACTATCAACCAAAAATAGTGATTTGCTTTCAAATATTAATAACACCACTCGTAATTTAGATGAAGTCAAAGAGGAACTACTAAAACAAAATGCTAAAAATGAGGAATTAACTGAAACCAATCTTAATTATCTAGATCAGTTAAATACAATAAAAAGCTTTTTTGCCAATCTTAATGGTCGTATTACTGAATTAGAATCACAAAATATAGCCAGTGCGAATAAAATAATATTGTTAAATCAACAAATTACGGATAAAAATCAGATTATAAAAAATTTAAAGTTATCATCATCATCATCAGCGTCACCATCATCAACAACAACAGTAACAAATCCATCACCAAACTATATATTTAAAGACCAGATATCAACCCAATTTTCACAAGATTTTTCTTTATTGCAAGATAAAATTTATAATTACATCACAAGTTTAAGAACTACAATAGCAGAAATTAATTATGACAATATAAATGACCTTTTAATAAAATATAATTTGTCTGGTGTCAAAAACATACAAAAAAATAAACCATTAATTAAAGCTATATTGCAAAGAACAGTTTTTGACAAATTGATTGAATTGTTGAAAGATCTTGGAAAAAATTGTTATTATTCAAAATATCAGAATTTACATAGAGACTCTTCACTTGAATATGATTTATATGTATCAATAAACGGATTATATAATAAAGCAAACGAATTAGTTAAAAATCGAAATCGTGATCAACTTTCTACCACCACCACTACCTCCAGTTTTGACTCCACATCGTTATCATCATCATCATCACAACTTTCTTCATTAACAAAAATACGTAAAGGAGTTTTTGATATATTGTATACAATAGGATACAATAATACTGACAACGGCAATAAAGAACACGAATTTATTACTTGTAATAAGCAACTACTTGATCAACATATAAGTCAATACAGAAAAATTATAAATCAACAAAAACAAAATGAAATTGACAAATTATCAGGTGAAATTATAAAATATTTCATAAAAGTATTTCATTTCACACCTTTGGAAGATTTGGATGATCTTGAACTTTGTTGGGTTCTTAATGAATCAAAAATTGATCCAGAATTTATGGAGGGTCAATGGGAGTATGATAAAGTCGATGATTATGTGGTAGAAATTTGTAGATTTCCCTTAATTAGAACTCCCAAGAAAATATATTCACTTGCAGAAGTATTTGTTGGCACACTTGATAATTCCAATACAAGAACTAAATCTGACATGTCACTTGAAATCATAAAATTGAGAAAGTAAGATAAATCTAAATCAAGCGAATGCTAAAGTCTTTGCTATACAAATATTATCTGTGAATAATAAATAATAATCATTTATTTACATAATCTTTATTAAGAAAAATCAATAATTGCAATAATTTTTAAAGCAATATAAAAATAAATGAGAAAATTTAACTTAAATTCCTTCTATGTAGTAGTTTGACAAGGATATTTTCTAATATTTAAAAAAATTACTACAAGCATTATTATTAAAAAATTATAGGATTCTAGGGTTTTTTAAATCTTTGTTGCTTTCTTTTAATTGCACTTTAGATGATTCTGTATATGGTACATTACTTGTTTTCTAAAAAAAAAATATATTAATCAATATTTGATCATATACATGCTATTTTTTAATGGGAATATCTGTTTCAACTCTCCGTTTGATGGATTTTTGATTTTCTGAAAATTGATATATATATATATATATATATATTGACATTAGAAAAAATATTTGAGCTGGGGTGGAGGTGACCAGGTTGTGATGTAAGTTTGAATTGTTTGAAGGATTAATGAAAAAAAAATTTTATATTTTAAATTTGAAGAGTTGGGTTGAAATTGCGAAAAAATGATTAATCTGTGCAAAACATACCAAATCCAAACTGTTTTGTGGCTTTTCTCTTGTTGATCCTTTTTGAAAAAAGTGCAAAGAATCCCACTTTGATGCCAGGGATCATTGTTGGCATTTGGCTGATAAAGATATAATTGTGTGATAATTTCAATCTACAGGGGAGGGGACCTTCCAAAATTATAAATTCAGTTAATATCAAGGAAGGAGAGAATTTAGGAAAATCGTTAAAACGAAAATTACTTTATGACTTTCCTCTTAACATCAGAGTGCAAATTCAATTTCAGAGTCCCCAATCCCACCCTGAATTGCAAATTCCTGCCTGAGCTTGAGTTGCAGTTTCTCACTGCCTTGATAAATCTAGATGTTGATGTACACCTAAAATCACAACTCTTTGATCAAGTTGCAACATCCAGAGTTGCAACTTGTTGGTTACATAGCCAGCCACTTTTCAGTTAGCATGCATGCAGCTTTCTCTGGTGTCATAAGGGAAAATCAGGTAGGATTCATGCAAGTGCATCCTTGACGATGATGCAAGCTTTTATAAATTCCAGGCACAAGCGCCTCCTGGAATTTAGTTGCATCACCATATCTTTAGGTCTTCAAGTCGGATTGGCCTTTTGGACATGAGGAATGTGAGAATGACTGTAAGATGTTCAAGTAGCGTGTGCGCCTTGACGTCTGCCAATTTACAATTATGAAAATGTCGCATAACGGATATTGTTTTATAACAGACTGAGAATTTATAATCAATTTATATGCACACATATAAATCATTACTGATTCTAAAGGACATTTTTCATAAGAATAAGCTAAACGACCTGTCATAGAGAGTGTGAACTGTATAAAATTACTTCTATATGAACTTATCATATGAAACTAATTTACATTTACATCAGATCCACTGTGGAACCCTGAAGTATTTTAAAAAGATAGCAAGGCGAGAAAATTGCACCTTATGTTTTCAAGGTAAATGATATCAAAACTATACAAGAATATTTAGATACCAAGAAGAATGAAAAATTATCATAAATAATAAAATGATAGTATTAACATGAAACCCTAAGTTAATTGTCAGCATTATCTGGTTTTGGACAAGTAATATCTTTGAATTCATCTCTGACAAATGAATGAATATTATTATAAAGGTATTCTTGACACTTTAGATCTAGAGGAGCAGGTTTCAATATTAGAAATGATAAGACTTTAATGTCTCTTTAATATCTTTGGAAAGTCCTGTTTTCATAGTTTGAATTCATGGAAAGGTTTTTGTTCAATTGTATATAAAGAAAAAAGTTTATCATGGGGGTGTCACAGACTAAAGAAATTTGTTCTCACTTTATCATTCTTGATCTTGGTATATTACGATCAAAATTTTGTAGCATGTAAACTTGAAATAGCAAGGAATTTATAATGAATATAAAAATGATTGTTAATTATACAACTAATACAACATCACTGCTATTTCCTTCCCACCACCACCACTTTAGGAGTAGATTAATTAACTCAAGACCAAACTTCAAACCAAACCATCAAAAACTTCAGATTAAAGCTATCTTTTCATCGTTTCTCTTTATATTTTCTAATTACACAGCGCACTCAATTTAATCCCAATGTAAAGGACTTCTCTAATCAGTTTGAATTAATCTAAAAAAAAAAAATTATTTATAAAAAATTGCATTATTCTTTACTTAATCTCCCAAAGTCATAATCGTCTCGAATAGAAGATTATATAACCTATTCACTTGATCCGTTAAGAACAAAACTAGACATTACTATACTATTCTTGACATTAGTGGTATTGATTGATGATGAGTAAAATTGAGATTGGAATAAAATCCATTTTCGTACATCGTTTATGCTATCACAAACTCAATTTCATAGCAAAGCAAACTATTATCCTTTGTATAGAAACCAATTTTACAGCGATTCGATCTGTTTTGAGGAAGGCAGTTAGAATTCCAAACAGAAGTCTATGATTAAATTTTGTGAGGTAATAAAAACGGGAATTGCATTCAGTCGCAATTCAATTTTTGTATGTCGCAATTAACTGAGGAGAAAATGGTTGGCAATAAAATTTTGAATTAAAGATGCATTGTCGACATTGAAAACAGCTAATAGTAATTCAATTAAACTTTGCATTTATTATATTAAGAGAAAAACTCCAGACACATTCCTACATGTATAACAATTTTTTTTAATAATAAACTATTAATAAATAAATAAAACTAATCCCGCATCCAAATTGAATGTAGCTAATACTAAATCTACTAATACATGAATCGTAATACTAATACATGAATTCATAATACTAAAAAAAAAAGAAAAATTACACCACGCCTAAAGAAACTTGTGTGGGTGGTTTCTTGAGAAGCGGACTAAATCAAGTAATAAAAAATAATAAAAAACAACAACTAATACTAAAGCTACTAACTACTACTAATAAGGTTTTTTTAATTCTAATAACTAATAATCCTATTACTAAAAAGCTAATATAAAAATCTGATTTAGTCTGCTTCGCCACCCAATTCCCCGTCGAGCCCGTGTCCATACCCTAGGTCTTCTGCCTTCCATGACAAATGAGTAAAAGAACTAATGAAAAATTAAAATGAGTTAATGATATTTACGATGAAGGATAATAAATATTTCAAAAATCCAAAATCATAATTTTATATATAATCAATCCGAAAATAAATATCGAATCAATTAGTTACCGACTATCAACAAACACCAAAAAAAATCCAAAATTGCCTCTCAACTTTTGTTTTCCTCCAACAAATATTATCCCTCCTCTGATGCCAAATAACGTGTGTTCGTAATAAAAAATGTTGCCCTAACTATAAAATTAATATTTGTCATGATGATTAATATGGTATTTGAATAATCAATAATCAATTATCGCTTAATAAGATGTAATTGATTATTTACCCAACACTTATTAAAGCCAGCATGAACTTGGACAAAGGAAAGTAAAAAGTTTGGGTATATATATATGGTGACGAATATAGGGTAGTAATAAAGCTAAACTAAGGCTAAAATAAAGCTAAAATAAAAATAAAATAAAGCTAAAATTAAAACTAAACTAAGGCTAAAATAAAGCTGAACTAAGTCTAAAATAAAGCTAAACTAAGTATAAAATAAAGCTAAATTAAGGCTAACTAAGGCTAAGATAAAGCTAAACTAAAACTAAATTATAACTAACTAAGGCTAAATTACGGTCAAATTAAGGCTAAATTAAGGCTAAATCAAAACTAAAATAATGCTAAACTAATGCTAAAAGCTAACTAAATCGAAGGAGTGTATAAAGGAGTTTGATGAAAACGAACCCGCCTAATATAATATTTAAATATATATCAATATCACGTGAGAAAATTATTATTTCTCCAAGAATTAAATATTTAGAATTACACGTACTTTTTACTTTCAAAAAACTTGCACAAACCAATCCACTATTTTTCCGATAGTATAACTCCACCTATTGTAATTATAGATATTTAATAAATGATAAAAATCATATACCCGTCCATATAATTAATTTATTGTTGTAATAAGACTCACTGCCGTGTGGAATAAAAATAAGCCAACATATTAAGTAAGTGTCTGACCCTATTTTGGTCAAGCCGAGCAACGTCTCGCACAAGGCTCCACATGAGCTGGCTTGTGAGCAAAATAACTTAGTGAGCTCACAGGCTTAATAAGTTATCTGGCTCACAAGCCAGCTCATGAGAAGCAATCCTGTTCAAGACAAAAGCGCATCAGGAGAGGAAGACGGAGGGATAAAAAATAACTTGGAGGAAGGTTGAGTCGAAAATGAACACACGAATAGCCTCATCGACAGTAGAGTTGGTTCATTTATTTCATTTGTCCTTTTATTAAAAGAAAACAATGATGAATATATATTTATCATGTTTAAATAAATTAAAGCGAGTTTATTTTTATGAATTTATTACATATTCCCAGAAATGGGTAATCTTATATTATTATTATTAAAATAAAATATTGCAGCTATATACAATAAAATAAATATTGTTGTAACTACAAATATAAATATAATAATAATAACAATAATATGGAAGGAAGGTCTTTGCCGTCGTCGAAGGATAGAATGGATGTTGCTGGGGAAGGATTTTTGTTGATTGTTGAAGAATGGAAATCCTTGCTTGCTGTTTACTTTCTTGAAGGGGAGGGGAGGGAAACCTAAGTTTATATATTTTATTTTCAATTGTTATTGTTATGATCTGTGAGTCTAACTTTGTGTTTATCGCGTTTAAGGAGAGATATGAGGAACACAAGAGAAATTGTGTTTTAGAGAAAATCTTTCCAAATTTGTTCATTGCGGCATGTACAAAAGTCTAAATGATGATCAATCAAATCTTAGCCTCATGGAAAATTGGAATATAAGTAATAGTCGCAATTACAACAGGGAGAAAGATCGTACCTTTATTTCTTTATTCCGGGGGTAAGTCTTGGACTTTAGGAATCGTGTTATTTATTATTATTGCCGCTTAAGGGTAGTGTATGTAACACGAATTCACTATGATAATGTTTTAGTTGTCATGTTCGTTATACATGAGTTATCATGGCATTGATATCGTAATGCCTTCCTAGTATATCGCAGAATGATAACAAACGATTTGGGTGAACTTTTGATGTATCAAGAGGTGTTATAATGAAGAGCTGTGCTGGAAACCCCTTCTAAACTAGTTTCAAAATTTTGAAGGGTTCTAAACTCTAATTAAACTTGTTTCAAAAAGTTTCGAAACTTTAAACCTAATTTTTGAGTTCCAAAAGGCAATCAACTAATGAAAGATGAAAAGATTTGAGAAAATCTATTAGACAAACCTTTGTTGATCATCCACAATGTAAATTTTTTCTTGGCCTTGAGATCATTCTTACAGCAAATACACACGTATTGAAATGTTTTTCTTTTATCATTTAAACAAAGCTCACATGTATCTGATATGAAATTGCTTTATCATAAAAAGCATTTTTGCAATTTCTATCACCAATTATTGTTAGTTAATATAATACAGCAAGGATTTTATCAAATGACATAATAAAAAATGAACTTCTACAATTATATAAATAATTATGGTAAAAGTAAGTTAAAAATAAATAGTGAAGACGTATTGAAATCTTTTCAAATAACTGATATAGTGGATATAGAAAAATTGTTTCTAATTATAAGTAGAAAAAAGAAATAGAAAATATTGACAAACTGAAGGAAAAGAAAAGATTAAAAAAGAATATGAAAATCATAGTTGAAATAGTTTTAAAATACTAGAAGCCAGCTGATGAAGAAATAGGAACAGATAAAAATGATTGAAAAGAAGAACTTATTTAATCAGTTGAGAAATAGGGAGGGAGGCGCACAATAATTAAAATCACTGAAAACTGAATAAGCTGAAGAAGCAATGTTAGAAGCTAAAACTCACTTGAAAGCCCTGGAAGTAGCCCAAGAGTGAAGAGAATGACAATTAGCTGAGAAATTAAAGTAATTAGAGATAGCTAAATAAATCAACAAGCCCAAAAAGTCTTTACCAGCATTACTAAGAAAAAAGAACAAATCATGGAAAATTCAACCCAAGGAAGCCAAACCGATTCTTTTTTATCAAATCTCTTTAATCTTTAAAAGATAACGTATACACGCTCATCTATATTATTTAATGCTAGTAGTTCTTTATAGTGTGAGGTCGCAATAATACCTTTAATTGTTTTAGTTTTTGTTTAAGTTTTGATTAAAGTTTTTAAACGTTAACAGTTGTCACTGATTAACCACCTATATAAAGAGCCAACAGTTATTGACCAAAGTACAAAAGTATAAGGCTGTCTGGATTAAAACGGCCAACGTTATTATTTTTATTTTATTATTGTATAGTAACATTAAACACACGGCTGTTAAACGGACTGCTGAAGGTATCTTTAAATAAAGCCTGCAATCTGAAATAAATCGATACTCAAATTACATAAATAGGAACTTTATAGTGACCTTTGTCGCTACATAGAAAGACTGCCTTCTTTTATTTCTTGTTATTCGTCGTACTGTAAATTGTGCTTGCAGATTCGCCAAAGCTTTCTAGGTACAAGAAAGAGGAAGTAAGCAAGAGAGTTGTTCAATAAGCTCATAATATAAATTAATTAACGGGCATAAACTACGAAGAGCCTGCAATTAATCGACGAGTGTAGCTAAAAGGTTGATTCGAAATTCGACTATATAAATGAAATAATCGAAGATAACTGAAAGCTATCTCTTTATGGTTTTTGTTAATGTTCTTTTATTGGTTATTCTTCTTGGTGAACTTTATAGATGATTTCTCTTTCCTTAGATAATCTTCAAAACACCCAATGTTAGTTAATAATAATAAGGAACAAGCTTTTCCCCTTGTACTTTTTTTTAAAACGGACCTGATGTAGACTAATTTCATATCAATTATTTTTTATATGAGGAAGGTAGTTAGTTGTCTTATAATAAGTACTTATATTGGTAATACAATTATGATTTATTTGATCCCTGAAACTTCTTTGTTCGCTTTGTTTGTTGCATACAATAATAATTATAAAACTTGTGAGAGCATAATCATACTTTTAAATGGTTCACATTTTGATAAATTTCATCTTTTTCTGCTATCAATTTACATGTAATAATTAATATTATTATTACTCTCATTAAAGATACTAAATCTAATAGTCCATGTTGATGGCTAATAGTTTTTTTTTGACTAATGAAAAAAATAATCTTTTCCAATTTCTCTTTCAGAATTAATCATTGCCTTATTATGCATCATTTCATTAGAAATTTCATATATGAATTCCCTTCTTTCTGTGATAATAATTTATTGGATGACGTTATATAAAAATAAATTTAACTTTGCAATTACCGTACATTATTTCCTTTTTCTTTGAGAACCGAATGGCGTGTAATAAACAATAGTTTATTAAAATTTCCCTATGAGATTAATTATTAATTGATAAATAATTATCTATTACTATTACTGTCATCATGGCGCCCTTTTCACGTTAATAAATTATCAATACAAATCTTGAAGTAAAAATTGCAACTTTAACATCCATCATCAAACTTTAGTGATTGATTCATCATGATTCAACAATAAGGAGTTTTAGCATTCTTCTTTTTCTTCGCTTATTATTTTTATCACTTTTAAAACTTCAAAACTAAACTTACAAACACCTGCACCTAAATCTGTCTCGTGTACTACGTAACAATTGTTCTACGCGTACTAATATTGACCAGCCCTGTGCGTGTTTCAAACTTGGGCACTAAAGACAGCTCAAACACATTAATATTACTATTACACGTAGTTAACTTCAAAGTCAAATTCGAAAAAAATCAAGTTAACACAATTTGTATGTATGTAAAGGTTGTTCTACATACCAATATTGACCTGCCTATGTGTGTTTCAAAGGAAAGAGCTAAAGGCAATTCGAATGCGTTTTGATTTTTTTCATTTCATAATAAAAGAATAAATATTAGTAATAGTTTTAATTATATGCATTTTTATTTTGAAAGAAAATACATGGAAAAAATAAGTATATACTATTTTCATACAATTCAAACTTTGTAAAACTTCCCATGAGAATTATTCTTCTTGCATCATTACAATATACATACAATGATAATATTTCTTTATCCATCTCCGGGACACACATTCTTTTACAATGGAACCTTTGGTAATCCTATTTTACATTATCATTGTTGTTGTCAATATTTGAGGTTCGAAATATCATCAATAGGAGAAAAACAGGGATTTCAAATTAGATGATTTGATGATGAACAAGGAGGGAGTGGCTACTACTATTATTATTTGTACTAGGTTCATGTCCTTCGAGGTAATCCTTTCCCAAAGAGACTGTTTAGTTTTGCTGTTATGCAACTGGTAGTTTATACTTCTAATTCAATCCATTTATATTAATTCATGTGCTTGTTTATATAAAATTCGCATTCTTTTAATTAATATAATGTAATTTTATTTTGACTAAATATTTGGAATGCATATCTAAATGGGATTACAAAGTAGATAGAGTCTATATAAAGGAATCAAAATAATAATTTTCAACCAAATAACATTACCATATTCGCCATAAAAATTGGAGTCTTGTTCAATGAAATTATTAAAGCGCTTGCTACATATAATGAGTGGCCTTATATATTTTTCGTAACCAGATGAACCTCTGTACAAATCATTGACAATGTTGCTGAGTACATTGTGATGAATATTGAGAAAATCATTTTCTGTAGTTTGAAGGCGGGTCACATTTCTTAGGGGAATATGTATACTGATATTAATTGAGAAAAGATAATTGTAAGCGTTTAATGTTTTCCTCCGTTAGTGGATGGATCCTTTGTTTCAACTATTGACCAAAATTCCTTAGATATTGTTATCGTCGTCGTCGTTATTGTCATTTTATAAATGATTAATTATTTCATGAATTTTAACTAATCTGTACTATCTTTATTTTTTTTTGTTTTTTTTTTTTTTTTAAAGAAATTAATAAAAATTTGAATTTATATATATTAATATGATTAATGTACGTATCTTTTTCAAGAGCCTATCGGCGCTACTGCTGCTCGAGAAGTAGATGTAGGATAATTAATTAATGGAGTGTCTTTTATTCGAATATACTAATGTTAGATTGATGAATTAATTATATTAGGGCCAGAACAAAGTAAACACGATAATAAAGATAATAGAGAATGTGAAAGTGGTTGGTTTCTGAACTATTACATACGGTACACCCGTGATTTTTGCTACTGATCTAAAAAAAAAATTTTTTTGTGTGGTGACACACAATTTTTTATTAGAGATTCAAAATGTCAAAATTACAAAATGAAGAAGAAATCATTCTGACACAGCTTTTGGATCAAAAAATAACAGGAACACCTAAAGAATTTTATGAAAAATTCACGACTTTTGTGAATCAAAAGCATCATGAAGCCTTGTGTAATTATTTAAAAATGTGCGGATTAAATAATAAGGAAGCAAAAGAATACATAAAGCGTCATACAAATTTTGCCAAGACAAACAGTCACAATGTTATTAGAAAAGAAGACATTAACTCTCAAAATAAATCAATAAATTTGATGCCTGAGACAAGGAGTTCAAAGATCAATTCAATACTATCAAAGTATTTTGAAGAAAGGCTAAAAGAACTTGAAGAGGTAAATGTTAAAATAACCAAATTTCCTTTATATTTTATTGTAAAAATTTTAAAAATTTTGTTACTTATTTAAATTATTTGATTGATGTTCAGAATCAACTCAACGTAAGACCTGAAATTTCACATAACTTTATTTTAAAAATCGTAAATCATTGTTTTTCAAATACGCATGATGGTAAACCTCAAATGGAGCTTTGGGTACCTTCTGTAATCCAATATCTATTTGATAATCAAATGTTGACTAATAATATTATTGAAGGTGGACTAATTAAAGGGTTGATGGAAAGAAATGCTTGGGTAGGTATTGTGCGTGTGTATATATCTATCTATATATCTGTGTATTGTTTTTAATTTTGGATTTTCTAATTTAATAAGAAAAAATTTTTATACAATTAATTTAAAGGGACTTTTAGAAATTGCATTGACCAAATTAAACGATATTTCAGAATTGGAACTAGTAAATTTCTTAAAGTATTTAATTTCATCCTCTAGAACATCAGAACCATCAACAATGTTTAAAAAAACAAAATTACCAAAATTTCTTTCTTTAATTATTTCCGCACCAAGAAATGATTATTTAATGAGAAATCATTTGAGAACATTGGATGAAGAAGAACTAATGATAATCTTACAGATATTATGCCATTGGATTGAAACATACAATAAATCAACAATTTTTACAAAAAATACAGATGATGTTGAAAATGGTAGGAATGAATCTGACAAGTCTTTAAAGTTAAATAAAATCCCAGAAATTATCCATGTAAGTTGTTTTTTTTTTTTTGCTATTTATCATTCAATCCCCAAAAAAATAATAAAATAAATTAATATTACATTAAATTTAAATATAGATTACAAATTTTTTATCAATACTATTTGATATGCATTTAAATTCATTGATTATGTCAAACAATTTTCATTCAATATTATCACAATTAAATACTCTTGTCACAAAGGAAATGGACTTTTTCATGGCAATGGAATCTTTACTTCCATGTCTTGAATCATATCATAAAGAATATTTAGAATATGAGAATAGAAGAAAACAAATAATATCAAATGATGAATATAATAAAGCAAAAGCTTCCTTTAATAATGATGAATGTATATCAGATTATTCTGTGGAAGTTTTTAAATTTTTATGATATTAATAATAAAAAGTTTTCTTAAATTATTTATATTTATATCAAATAGACAAAATGTTTATGAGAGCAAAAATGTTAAAAAGAATTACTATATAGAAATAGTATCCCTCTTTTGAAAACAATTTTCAAAAAATAAATTAAAACAATAATGTAATAATAATTAAATAAAATAATCTATTTCTTTTAATTTTATAAACCTAAAGGTAAATTCACATCATACCACCATGTTTTTAAAGTTCTGTCATCACTACAACTAGCAAATAAACTTTGCTTAGAATTCCAAATGGCATTATGAACTGTGCATTTAACTTTTGTAGTACTCCAAATATATATTTATATTTAAAAAAATTATAATTAATTTTGATTTTTATTTTCTGATCCCCAACAATCAATGAATTATTAAAAAAGCCTGATTTAATGAAATTTTTTGAAGTGTTTGATGACCTTTTAAATCTTTTGATAGGTCGAGTCTTTATTAAAAATCAGGATATATAAAATTACTACATTTATTAAAATTATAATTAATATTTATTCATTTATACAATACCATTCCAACTATACATAAAGTCGAAACTATTTCGACCATTTGCAGATCTGGTTGAAATAGGGTCAAAATAAGATCGAAACTGATTTTTACTATGTAGTTGCCTCCAGTCAAAACATTTCGACTTCATGTATAATTCTAACATCCCATAATCTATTGTTGTCTTTTGAAATACTTAGTAGTAAATTCTGTTGGCATTCATTTCAATCAAAGTTACTACCTAAACATGAAGAAATTATCCTTATACACAATCCTGATGTAATATCCAGATTTTATTATACTATCCTTTGGTCTATAAAGTAAAATAAATAATCAAAAAATCTGATGATGATATTATTTATAAAAAATTTAAAAACCTCTTACCCACTAACAAAGGATTAAATATTATTTGGGTTGAATACAGATTGATGCCCTGTAAACATTTTTACATCAAAAAATCTTATATTTTATCATATCCACATATGATTCTTTCGAAATTAAAATAATAATCAGTTAAATATATTTATTATTTTTACTTCTCTGGGATGAATTTAACAGTATAAACATCTCCAGAATTTTCAGTTAGCATTGAGGTACATGTATACTTATTTGTTTTCATATCCCACAACTAACAATAATTAATTAATAACACTGTCCTTAACCTTGTCCTTGTCCTTGTCATAGTCTTCAAATTTATATTTTTGTAATAATAATAAATCTATCTCTAACAATGAATTCATACTAATCTCAAGCATAATAAATTTTCCTTATTTTATATTTGTCTATTATTTTTATTATTTTTCTTTTTTTTTAGTGGGGTAATATTTAATGAATTTTATTTAGTAGCTTTTGGATACATACCTGACTTGGTAGTAAAGAGGAAAACAGCTAGAAGGACATCCACTAAGAAATGTGACCAGGATATATAGTGCAAAACCTAAAGATATTGTTTAGTATTTCTTAATATAAGGAATTGTTTAATGATAGTGAAGGATAGTTTGAGGGTAAAGCATAAATATACATTTGCAGAAATCGTTGTTACAATTTAGTATAAATAAATTGGAAGAAATTGTATTAACATTGTTGGCATATTATTATAAATAAAATATTGAGATTTACTATGAGATGCTGATTTTTATCTCACAATGATCATTTCTATTATTTATAGTGTTTATAGATGATAAGAATGTTAAAACAGTATATATAAATATTGAATATAAAAATACTAATAAAATAATAAATAAATAATAGTAAATGATGATAAGAGGAGGCATGGTGATAGGGTTTGCTTTAATTTAAAATAGATAGCATATAATTATAAAAAAATTTTTTTTTTGATAATAATAAGAGGTGCTTGTTCACCATATAACACTTCCTTATAATAATAAGGAAACTAATGTGAAAATTTCAATAATCAGATGAATGAAATTTATTCATAAAATCATCTGGTATAGTTAATTCAATTTGTTTGGAATCTGGCATAGCTAATTCAATTTGTTTAGATTCTATAGCATTGATTTATAATTTAGAATATATAATTTAAAATATCATAAATAATAAATAATTAAGATTAAATATAACAATAAATTAGATAATTACCATTATTATTACTAATAATTGTAACTTTATTGGAGTTTACAGGTTGAGGGAGATTTGTAAAATTCAATAATCTACTTGTATAAACAGCATTTGGATGAATAGTTGCTGTAATTGTTGAAGGGTTAAAAGGTTTTTTATCTGCTTCCTCAAATATTTTTTTCATCTTTCTTAATTCACCAAGCTGTTCTTTAGAATATTTACTCCAATATTCATTAATAGCATCTCTCCAAAAATCAATAATTTCTAAAATTTCATTTGCTGTTGGTCTTTTTTCAGGATCAGCATCTGTGCATCTGTATGCTAACTTAATATAACATTCTGGAGTATTATCTGAAAAACTAGGCCTTAAGCCACTACAGATCCTACAAGCAAGATCTAGATCATGTGGTTGATCTTTGAATGGTTGTTGATGTGTTGATGTTTCTGACATTAAAATCCCAAAGCTATAGATGTCAGATTTTTGTGTGTAAGGTTTCTTATTTAAAACTTCTGGTGCAACATATGGAAGTACTCCAAATATAC
>CAJVPN010000341.1:0-31191 GCA_910592215.1 Entrophospora candida
TTGTAACATATTGCCATGCAGCAGAGGAGAGAAGTTGTCCTAATGATTTTTTATTTGTCCAACTCATTCCTCAAGGTTGATATTGTGTATAGAGGGTATCTCGAATATTATTTATGATGGGTTCATTGGTGGTGTCAGGGGTGTTTTGGGATGTAGTTACAGCTTGGAAACATTGCCTCATATACTTGAAAGCACCTTCACTTGTGTTGAAAGGAAATTGATCACCAAGGGTCACATGATAAATTGCTGTTTGGTTAGCCAATCGAGAGCCTTCAAGTAATTCTTTCAACAGCACTTTAGATTGCAGGCTCAAGATCTTTATCTTTAAGGAATCCTCCAAGTCCAGTTTTTACTGTGCATCATTTGTATTTTGTGTTTAATCAAATGATTTCTTTTTCATTTTTTTTTACTTATAAATACAACCTTTGAACGTTTTAAAAAAAATTGGGAGAGTGATCATGATCAAAAGATTATACAAACGCAGTCAATTTTGTGAAACGAAAATTTCCAAAGAGAGATAGTATCGTTGCCAATTCTTTCTAAATATATATTACCAAAATATTGTACTGATTTGATCGAGTTGTATTCTTTCGTTAAAAAATTTAAAATAACAAATTACAATGGAAAAGATCGAATCTACTTCAAACGTATGATGTTGTGCTGCATCCAAGAAAAACTTATTAATCCAATTTCGTTGTATCCTTTTTTTATGTTAATACTATGGTTACTGAGAGTCTTTATATATTCACCCTTGACTAACTTATTAAGACTACAACTTGTTTTCGAGATCTGATAAAGATATAATGTCACTGGATGATATTAAGTTATAGCCTAAATCGAAGTTCAAATGGAAAAACATTACGAATTCGTCTCCACTTATAGGGGATATATAGAAAATGCGTATCGTACTAAAAAAAATACAAGTTTAATATAGCAATTCATGTTCTCAACGCCTCCCAGTACGGGACTATATATATATATATTATAAAGCGAGTGCCGTACTAAAAAGTCAGTATGCACTTGTTTTGGTGAACAAAAATTTTTTTTCTTCAGTACGGTATGCACTTTCCACATATTGGGAAGTGCGGGTACCTGTTAATCCAACGTCAGGAGAGTATGCATTGTTTCACATTTTCTTCAAAAAAATATGCGGTTTAATTATTTATTTAAAAATAGATGGAATAGTCGAGTATGCTCGTTCAATAGCTGAAGTTATGCTTAACTGTGTCAAATCACCATTTTCCAAATACAATGGATGGATCAAATCTTTCTCGTTGAAGTACATTCACTTTCATGTTTGGAATAAAAAATATAACTTGTATAATAATACAATGATTAATTAATGAATAATATGATACTGTAAATGACACTTTTTTATAATTTTTTTTACTTTCCTTCTAAACTTTTATTTTTATCATTTTTAATTACCACATTCTACAATTTCAATAGATTAAATTCTAAATGTATTTTCTACACAAAATATGGATTTCATGCAAAACATGTACTATAACCCACATTTATCCTCGGTTCATGTATATATCTAATTCAAAAAAAAAATCCGGTAATTTTATATTCACATTTTGCAGGATTTTAATTTAAAATAAAAAAATCTAGTGATAAAATTTATATATAGGGTTATAGGTATATGAAAGGTAATAATAAATCTAATGATTCTAGTGAATGTTATGAAGCAATAAATTTTAGAGGTGAGTTGTGGCTATGGTTATGGTTATGGCTATGGTTGTTCAACTAGAATTCCAAAAGGAAAGTTTTCCGAGCCTTTCAAGCTCTTTCTAAACCAGAACAGAATATTTTCTTAATGGACCAGCTCATTGTCATGGAAGTACCAACAAAGTGCCTCAAAAAATAAACGAGGAACCTTCTACTGTTGGGATCATAATACACCACTTTGTCAAAAAACTTATCTCGATATGATAGAGTTGGTCGAGATGATTTGTAAAATATTAAAATATTAGAAATCTGATAAGTAATGTTAAAAGAATGCCCTAATAGAAGACCAAGATGGTAATTGATAGAAATATTGCTAAAGTAGTGAAAGATTTTCTGGAAAGTCATGTTAAGGTTCAAGAATGTCAATATACTGTTTTATAATTATTCTGGCAAGTTCTGATCCTGAAATAATAGCAAGCCCTGATGGTCATAATAGAGTCAAGAGTTTTAGAATCAATCAAAGGGTAATGAATATAGTAGCAGTAAATAAGCTTCAGAAAATATAACTACAAAAACAACTACCATTATGATTTAATAACTCAAATGCCATCAACACTACTGCAAGTAAATTAATTACACGGTCGTTTCATTGTTAAACTTGGATTCTGGAAGTTTTAGGGTATTGCTCAACAACGCCATTTTTTGAATCTGTGCTTATGAGTTGATAATTAAGATAATAGAAGAAGAAGAAAGGTTTCATTGATCTTTTTTTATGTTAATATTTGATGATCACGAAGAATCTTTGTTCTTCACATATGCAATGTTGCTGAAGCTATATTTTAAGTCAAAATTCAAATGGGAAAATGGTTACAAGTTTATCTTCTCTTATAGCTTGCGGTAAATTTGCAGGATACTCACATGGGAAGAGTCGATGATATCTTGTAAAACAAAATCATGTAGTTTACTTGCTGAATAATTTCTTCAAAAATAAGGACATATCAGGTTGATGGTTAAAATTATAGCCGGATTATATAATGCTTAGATTATTAATCATAAGTATACGTAGGACGTTCACTCACATATAAAGCTCACCATGATTATTTGAGAATAAAAAAACCCCATTTAATGATAAATCATGTATATAATAATCTGACTAATGAATGGCGTATCTATTCTTTCTGGAATTCGATTTTTTTTTTGTTGAGGGGAATAATAGCCTCATCGTTAAAAGTATATTGTAATTCATTTTTTTAATTTTTTTTTTGCCGTATATAGAATTGTTACACGAAAGCATGTGATGCAATGTCAATACTAATACATTTTATATGTATGCAATTCGAAAATTTTTTCTATTGTTTTATTGCGATTTAGGGAAAGAACTTTTAATTCAAAAATTGCTGATAATAATATCGTGTGTTTATCATTTATTGGGCGTAGGTTAGGAAAATTCACGTGCTGCACATTCTAACCATTTTTTTTCAAATGATCATTTTTTATGGCATTGGGATTTAATTGGCATATGACTTGCCATTGTTACCATTCTTTATTATTATTATCATTGTTTCGTTTTTATTCATTCATATGTTAGCATTAGACTATATTAATATAATTGTTTGTAGCACAAAAATTATAAAACAATTTTCGATCAGATAAAAAAGAACCATCAAAGATCTCAGCCGTCGCAATACAATCTTCAATTTTTTCTTTTTTTTTTTTTTCTTTCACCATTTTCAAAATTTCATTTAAAAGATATATTAGCCACGAAAACTAGTTTGTTATCAGGAGGGCTTTTCACTTTATTATTTCTTTCTCTTCTCGCTTTTTTTTTTCAATTCTTCACTTTATCTCCTATCTAAGTAACAAAAGGTAATTTAACAAACAGGTATTTAATTTTATTAATAATCGCGCGCATTTTTTAATATTAAATAATGTATGGTTTTAATTATATGTAACTTTTTTATGCGGAGTTTTTCTTTCTTTCCTATTTTTTTGGACACAAGTCACAAAAAATTTATTTAATTAAACAATCGATAATCGACAATATACGCTATATATGACATATGAAAAGACATGCTTTAATCAGAAAATAACTGGTTTCTCAATTTCTTTGTCAAAGGGCGGTAGGATTAATCATCCGGATGTGATAAATAATAAAATCTAAGAATCACGGGGAAGATGTTAAAATGTAAAATCAATTGGCAAGATCAGATGGTAGGTGGGTGGTGGAATCGATCATTAATCATTTCTCGTAAATATATTAATCGCGACGCATATTAAACACGTAAGTTTCAATAATTATAATTTTTTTTGTAAACCGCCGCCACGCGAAGACTCGAGTAATAACATGAGAATCGTGCAGGGGAGGAGGGGTTTACCTGATTCGCTGTATTTATCATTATAAAGGGTTAACTTTTAAACTCTTACGTCGTGGTGCATCAATATTGATATTGTAATATGCGGTGTTGGTTGTGGAGCAGGGCGGCTTATTACATAATTTTGGTAAAACGGCAACAACAATTCACGATGTCATTGACATTCTAAATACGAACGATCGAATAAAAATTAATCAATCGTCGTCGCCCGATTGTATATGATGAAACAATCATACAAATATTTACAGAGCGACTTTCCTTTTCACAATGATTGAAAATCTTTAACAGCCAACTAACTGACATCCGTACAAACAAACAAACAAACAAACAAACAAACAAACGATGATCCTTAAAATGAATCTTAATAGAGATGATAGAATACTATTTAAGTTTAATTTTTTTTTTTCAAAGTTTTAGTTTTCTTTAATTCCATTTAAATATTCATTATATATTAATATACATATGTATTTATATATCTTACACAATCATTATATATTTATTATACACATACGTACGTATAATACATTTTATATTGTTTCCTGCATTTTTGAATTTAAGATTTCATAAAACTTTAATAAACAAACAATTTATTTCTCCGAGAGAATATATAGAATGATAAATATAGTTTCATATGTCAAATATATATTTATTTATTCTAATTATTTACATATTTTATTTATTAAAAAAAAAAATAAATTTTTTTTTAAACATCTTAATTTCCTTTGTTATTTTTTTTTTTTTTTTTTTTGCTTACTTTTATAATATTTTTTTTTTCATATTTTTAAACTAAATTTAAAACTCGTAAAAAACAATAATTGAAAAAAAAATAATTCCGAAAATTAGTATTTTTTTTTTTTGTTTTGTTTAAAGGTATAATACCTTCCTATTTATCTAAAAGAATTTGTAAAATAAAAATGAGAAAAAAAAAGGATTTAATTTTGAAAAATAATTTTTTTTTATAGTAGAACGATTGGTTGGTTGTGTTATAACTTTAAAAAATTTCCTATTTTTAAAGAGACGCGAGAATTCCAGCAAAAGAAAGAGAGAGGGAAAAAAGGCAGCTGTACGATGAAATTTGGACCCATAGATAATATGTATTTATATGTATGTACATAAATTAATAGAAATGAATGATGATTCTAATGATTCTATTAAAAAAAAATAGTTATATATAAATAAAAAATTTAAATTGTATAATTAATTATTCTTTAAAAAATTTGAAAATATTTTAAATCTAAATGAAAATATAAATAACCAAGTGCATGCAATTGTGGGAAATTAAAAATAATCAGTATTAATAGCAAATATAACAATAACAAATAAAAATAAAATTCAAATCAAACCAAATCTTATAAAATTTTTTTTTCAAACACATATATATATACAGTTGGTTTTCTTTAAAAAAAAAAGAATCTTACCTGCTATGTAAAGTATTACTATTATAGTTATTTAGTTGATGATAAGAATTTTATTGAAACATTTTAGTCGCTCTTTTTTGTTGTAATAGGTATTGACTTGTTTCAATTGCTCGCTCCACCTCTTTGTACATTCTTTCAGACCAATCTGGAGTCGCACCCTTTACTGATTCAACAACAACATCATTACAATTAATTACGTTCGTATTCCAACGGGGATATTTTGATACCATGCTTTCGAAAACTTCCAGCTTTAATTCTTCTTCTAATGCAATCTGATATTTTACTTCTACTCCGTACAAAGAATATGTATATTGATCGATTGCATACTGAAGGCAAGCGGAAGCATGTAAAAGAGATTCAAAAAAAGGTTTCATGATTTGAGTTTTGGTCATGTTACTATCAACACCGCCACCGCCACCACCACAATTATTATTTTGCTTGCTCCTGCCGATAACTGGTTGATTATTATAAAGATCACCATTCAACATATCAACATCACTACTAGGTGAATATGAAGATGAAGATGATGACGATGATGATGTATGACGATGATGATGATGATGGTTACCATTATGATTATTTTGATAGTTTATCTTTGGTAGTTGTTCAGGTAGTACTAATCCTCCCTCTCCTCCTCCTCCTCTTCCTCCTCCTCCTCCTGCTTCCCCTTCTCCTTCTTCATGTCTCGACAAATCCCCATTACTCGGACATAACGAGTATTCAAGTACATCACCACGTCCACGGAATTGCTTAACCATCACCCAATTACCGTCCTGCTCTTCCGTTAAAACAACGTTCGTTTCATCTTTATTACCACTGCCATTACCTGGACTTTCCTTTTCTTGCCACTCTCTACCTGTCAACTGCCAAGTTCCTCTCCTCAACTTTTCTACAATCGTTCCCGCAATTTTTTCTTCTTCATCACACAATCCTATCCCTTCGTAAAGTTTTTGACGTATTACTATCATCTTTTGAACACACTTAATAACCCAATTGATTCCTTCTTCGTCTGTTGGTACTGAATATGGGATCTTTGCCATGTTCTCTCGAAAAAGTCTCATCCTTCCTTGTTGATCATATTTACAATGATGAGAAAGAAAATGTTGAATGGTGGTCGAATTCAATAATCCAAGGAAAAAGTATGGTGGAAGTTTTGTGGTTGGTTTGATAGTAAAGTATATACACTGATAATAACAACGTGAAGATAAATATAAATAATAAATATAAATCAAAAGAAACCCCAAATTTCAAATATCCTCTCTTCTTCTTCTTCTTCTTCTTCAATAATTAATTTTATCATCATCACCCATCATTTATATTATTAAATATCCTCCCCCTTCCACAAACACATCTACATCCACTACCTTATAAATTTTATATATGAATAAAAAAACACTTACTTGATTAGTTACGCATACATTGTCCTCGTCTATAAAAAACCTCTGGCGGGGCTATGTATGTGAAAAAAAAAAAAAAGATCAATAAGCATATAAAAGTAATTTGAGGGAAAAAAAAGGAAAAAAAAAAACAATTAAGCTATTAAATAAGAAAAATTAATCAAAAAATTTTTTCATTACCTGATTTTTTGAAAAATAGCCATAATTTATTGGATGAATTATTTTGGTACGTATGTCAATTCTGAAAAAGAATATTAAGCAAAAAATATATAATTTTTTTTAAATATAATAATAAATTTTTTATGTAATGTTACACACTTCCATTTTTATTTTTTGTTTTTCAATTTTAAATTTATGCATCTTGACGATCAAAAAAAAAATAGACCAAGAAAAAAATTTTTCTTTGAAGATTACAATAACCATTTTCAAGGTATAACTAACCCGCATTTACTTGTGCCACAGTATACAACTTCTCGTGTTGTCATGGTAGTTTGTAAACATTTACGTGCTTCTTTTAGATAAATCCAAAAGGGACTATCTTCAGTATGGTTGCTGCGTATTTTTTCAATCGCGTTTCTATCAACCATAATTAATGAATACATTGATTTATCTTGTTCAAGTCCACTTTTTGATATTGTAGCACCACCAGCATTATGAGATATGAATGGAACATAGGCTTCTGCTGGGGAATTTTCTTTTTTTTCGAGCCGCAATTCATCGCCCATTTTTTTCCAGAAATCAGCTTCTTTTCCACCATTTTTACCATTCCAATAAAACACTGGTTTTAACCATTCCCTGCATATATCTACACCAAATTTAGAATATGCCCACGATGTACGAACCACTAGTGCATATACTGGATTAGTGTTTGGACCTCTATGCCAAATCAATGGATTACATTCCAGCCATGTAGGTTTCATGCTAGAGTGATCGCATAGCGAAGGAAAATTCATGGTTATAGAGTGAAGATAGGCACTAACAGCTGATGTTGGCATTAAAAAAGTGAATGAAAATGAATTGTTTTGGTGTGAGAGTTTGAATGGTTTAGTGATTTTATGATGCATGTCCTTGTCAAATTGTGGTTTACTTGCATCGAAGTTTGCATAGGCCTGAAGAGTTTCTTTAAGACTAGCTTTACGATTCATATAACGTAAAAATAGTATATCATTAGCATTATCGTCTTTATTGTTGGCTGTGATCGATAGACCAATATTTGGGGATCCATTTGAAATTATTGATTCGCTACGACGACGTAATCGGAAAATTAAAGAGTCGGTTTGTATTTTCCTCCACACTTTAAAAGGTTCAAATTGAAAAAATTCTACAAAATAACATTTATCCCACATCCAAAATCTTGTTGATTTGGTTTTGAAAAAAAAAAATATATATATATAAATATATATATATTTATTAATCAAATTATTTTTGCCATTTAAAAAAAAATTTTATAAATAATTTCCTTGCTTACCTTAGTTTGTCTGCAAATTCTAAACTCATCCATTGACTCGCTTTATTTGAAATTAAGAAAATAATAATCAATCTGTTAGTAAAAAATTTTTTTGATATGCAAATATAGATATAAAAAAAGATTATAAAAAAAAAAGTGGTTGATCATCAAGTAGCACACAGGCCGTGTCTAAGTGATAGATAAAAACATAATCTAACTGACTATATATAATTTTACAATGTAAATAATTTGTTACACTACTTTTTATATTTGTCTAAAGTGTAGAAAAGAAGGACCATTGTTAATCAAATGCAGTCAAAACAAGACTCAAAACAAGTATATGGGAAAAATCAAAAATCAATTATAAAAATAGACTAAAGGTCGTACAAATTAAAATAATAATAATATTTTAATTAATAAATATAAGAATCTATGATACGTACCACTTATTAAACATATTTCTCCAGTTTCTTCCCTACATCTTTCCACGCAGAACCAAAAGAAATAAGCATACGCTTGCATGCCACCTTTGCCCAGAACTCTTTCATCAAATAGTTCAATATCAGGCTCAGAGATGAATCCTGTCTTACGGATCATGTATGGTGGATTTGTTACGATGAAATCAAATTTGAGATTATGTGGAGAACGAAGCAACCGTAAATTGTCATATTCCCAGGTATGTTCACGTTTTGGAAGAAATAAATTTAAAGTGTCATTACAAAATAAATGTAACCGATCTAATTTAAGGACTTTCGTAAAAGGAGGATTGTCTTTAAATTGTTTGTATAACGGTAATAGGTGAAGGATGATGTTTAATTTGCATAAATGAAATGCAAATGAATCAATTTCTATGCCCCAGATATTTTTTGCTAAAGATTTAATAAGATTAGAAATTGCATTTGGATTGTTCCATATACTAGGGGTTTGTTTAGCAGCCAAGATTACACGATTAATAAATTCACATAAAAATGAACCGATTCCCATACAAGGATCCAAAACCATTGGAGCATTAGGTAAAAATTCCCAAGATTCTGATGATGAATTTATATTGTGATCATTATGGTGATGATGCGGTGATTTCCTTTTATTGTCATAATTACGATTTTGATGATGAATAAAAGCATCAGAAGAGGTGGAGGAGTTGCCGTTGCTAGGAATTTTGTTGAAAACAAATAATTTCTCGATCCAAGTCTGATTTTCTCTGCTGATGAAAACCCTATCCCACATGAATTTAATTACTTCTTTTGGGGTATAGAATTGACCGTGGTCTTTTTGATGCTCTTTAGCAGTGGTATTTAAAAAATTTCTTGTGTAGAAAAAAGAAAGGATTGACTCTATAGTTTCTAAAGTGTTAAAACGTATAGAAAGGCTTTGAAACCTTCTTGAAAGATCTAAATGATAAAAATCTTTTTCGTAAACATTTTTATGATAGTACCATGTGTAAGAATCTAAACTCTCGTTTGTTTTATCTTCATCTTCGCTTCTTTGTGATTGAAATTGTTTATCCAAAAAATTGTCTTTAAAATGAAAAATTCTCATAAAATGGTCCATTTCTAAACGCCTTGAATTTTTATCACTATCTGCTTTCGATAAAAAGTCCATAACTACAACTTCAAAGAACATGTGAATTACGGTCAAGAAAGCTGTAATTTGGTTGTAGAAGTCAAAAACTTGATGAATTAGTTCGGTTTCAGGCGAATGAATCCCGACTGAAAGTATTGATATAAGATGCTGCAAATTTTTAATTGGTTGGCGTTGGACATTTGGATATTGAGAAAATGGTGTCTTGGATATTAACTTATTAAAATCAGAAATGAAGCCTTTTGGTATTTGATCTAATTATGATCGAGAGAAAAAAATAGAAATTTTAATAAGCCACGATTTAACTCACAATTATTTTATATAAATAAATAACAAAAAAAGTTTTTTTTTATTTTTTTAAAAAATTTTTTATTTATAAACTATAATATAATAAAAAATTTACTTATCAACAACCCGTAATCCATATTTCATAACACATAATAATAATCACACCATAATAACTTGTACATATTTACCTTTACCTTCATTAGGATTTAAAAAAGTTTTCCATATCTCATTTTTTATCTCATCTAAAGTACTACTCAGAACATCTATAACTTTACTAACAAGATCCTCGGTTAATAAATTTGGTGAGAATGGAGAATAAGAAGTATTGGAGAAGAAAGATTCTTGTCTATTGGGAGATATATTAGATGAGTCGGGAAAAGGAGAAGAACATTCCAGAAATTGTTGTTGTTGTTGTTGTTTTGAAGGGTTTACGGGTTTGAAAATGAATGGAGAAGTGGTGGTGGAAATAGAATTTCCAATTTTTGTTCTTTTGCTTCGCGATGCGTTAGAGTCATCAGTACAAGTAGACAAAGAAGCCCAATAAGCTAAGTTTGGAGGAATTTCTTGTTTATTGAGAACTGTTTTTAGCCAATCCGAGCTTTTCCCCAAAGTCTCATCGCATATTCCTTTGGATTGAGGCATAAAGCTTAAATTCTATAAAATAAAATATTATTAATTAGAAATGGAATTATAAATAGGCTTATTAAACCACATAATACATAGAAAAGTTAACCGTAAATCGATAAGTTCAAATTTTACATTGAACCATGCGTGTAACTTTCTTTTTATATTGGATCATTCGATATAGCGAACTAATTGTATACCGACTTCAGAAGCGCCAACCAATTGTATATCAAGCTATCTGGAATCAAAACCAGTTTTAAAAAACTCAAATGAATATGCAGTATTATATTATTGTTAATAATTACAATAAATAAAAATAAAACATATTGCCGATCATTCCATATATGCTTTTTATAACATTTTTTTAAAAATTTTTTGTTGTTTTTGAAGGAACCACCGATAGTAATGATTAGATTATTACCAAGCAAGCAAGAGGAAGTTTTTATTTGTTATTTGTTGTTTATTATTTGTTATTATTTATTATTTATTTATGTCATTATATCATTTATTATTGTGAAGTTGCTTTTTAAAGCATAAAAACATCAAAACTCAAAACTCAAAAACGCGACTATGGTAGTAACGGCGACGACGACGATGATGATGACGATGATGATAGTATTGTTTTTAATAGAGATGACACATAAAATAAATATCTCACGTTTTTTTTGTAACTAAAATGCATATAAATACGAGTGAGTATACATATATATGTATTTTTATCTATCTATTAATAAAGTCATTTTCTCCAAAATAAGATTTAATTAAAACAAAATGAATTAGAATGAACGCCGTATCAATAGTCACGGTGGCTATACATAATGGTGTCGGTGATGGACTTATTTATTTATACATAGATAGATTTACATATTAGATTTTATTATTATTTATTATTATTATTTGCTCAACAATAATAAAAATAATAATAATCAAAAAATATTGTCTGACTAATCTAACATATACACGCATACGGATGGGGCTAAGCAAAATTTTCTAATCAAAGAGGAAAGATCAAAAGGCGTGACGTTAACGCGTAAAGACGTCACTTTGGAAACAGGTTTTAGTACAAGTTAAATTGATAAAGATAAAAATGGATTAATAATGAAAATAAAGTTTATATTATATTATATATATCTGGTTAAGACTTGCTTATAAGGAGTAGTGTATTTATTTACTCTAGTTACATTCCATCCACACGCACACATTTACTCTTTTTTTTATTTGTATTATATATAATATATACATTAATAGAGCATAATTGGGACTTATTGTGTGTATGCCATTCTTAAAATATAGAAATGTTGTATCAAGCAAATAAAAAAAAAACAAATAAATAATAAATAAATAAATATAAACAATAAGATTAAGAAATATCAAATAGTTTTTTTATAACACACCCAAGATGATGAAGAAAAGAATAATTATAGTAATTAAAAATAAATAAATAATTTGGTAATTGTAATAAGTAGTTATCATTACTATTATTGGGTTTATCATTGGATGTTTTCCTGGAACCTGGCCGTTCATCCCAAGTAATTGGGAACAATGAGAGTTTTTTTTTTTTTCAATGCATTTTTGGCAACCAAGTAAAAAAATTTTACTAGCTTTATCTACTGATTTTTTTTAAAAAATAATTTATTTATCAGCAAAAAACTAATTCGTCAATCGATCAAGACCGATTGATTAATCAATTAACCAGCGTAATCGATCACCAATGAGATAATTACGATTACTATAGATAGAGTAATCGATATCAATGATAACTTAATATTAATCTTTTCTAAATTTGTAATATTTATTAATTAATGTGTCAAAATTTTAACTGTTATACGACAGAAATATGCTTCTTAAACCAAACAAAACAATTCCATGTACGCACAGAATCATAATTTCGTCACGGGTAATTCTGCGTATTTATTGGGCAATCAAACGCGTAAAAAATAAAGTATTTAGAATTCTGCAGTTCAAGTAAAAATAAAAAATATTTCATATTTCATAACAAATTTCTTTCACGTCCGTTATATTAATTTTACCAATGTTCTCACCCCTTTCGGCACTATTATAATTATTTCCATAAAAAATTAGTAATTACTGATTCTGATAATAATAATAATCTCGTTTAAATAAAATTTTCCGTTTACGGTTAAAATGAATTATTTTCTAATTAATTAATTAATAATACAATTAATCGAATGTCTATATTATAAATATCATTCATTATTTATACAATGAGAATTTATTCCCCCCGCATTTAAAACCTGTTCTATCCAAAGGGGTTTCGCGCGTCTTTTCTAATATTATTATTTGCTTATTTTTTATTTTTTCTTTGTCTTGGTTGAAATTTTAATTAATTAATTAATTTATTTATTTATTTATTCATATGTTTGTTTGGCAATTGCTTTAGTCATTTGACAACCTACCGCATTATGTTTGCATTGGAGAGAAGATGTGATAAATATAATTGTTATATTAATATTAATTAATTAATTAATAATGTACAATATAGAATATATTTGAAAATCTTACCATTAATAAGACAAATAAAAGTTTCTTAGAAACTTATTGAACTTATTAGTAAAGATCAGTCATTAGCACATCATGGCTTTTAAAACATTGAGCCACTAAAAAAAGTCATCGATCTTGTATGTATTTACATTGCATTAACTTGTTACCTAATTATAGTTCTTACCAATTAAAAAAAATAAAATTTTCTACCACGTACGTGACAAATCATTTTCTATCTTATTTTATGTTTTCCGTAATAATCAACAACAATATTACATTATGCTATTATTATTATTTCATCTCTCATTCACGCAATTATGATTTTACCTTTTTTAAAAAACTATAATGCATCGTTCATTCATCAATTTATTATAATATCATTTCTTTGTGTGTTTTCTCTTTGTGTCTCTCATTTTACTGCTTCCCCATCATTTTCGCTTTTACATTCTGTTGATTTTATTACTATATAAAGATATTAATCAATATTCGCTATTTTTTATTGTTAGATTATTTTTTTTTTTTCCTATTTTAAGATTATTGATCGTTTATGCATTTGTTGTTTAGATTTTTTTTTTCGTATCGTGAAAATTAAATTAAATTAAAATAAAATGATCGGCAAATTTTGGTTCTAAAATGGTATTCCAATACATACTATACCGAAGGTAATGGTGATGATGATGTAACTTTTAACTTTTTTATCTTTAGTGAGCGAATGTTCATATATATAGTGTGTGTAAAAAAAATTTTATTGCAATCATGTCATACCAGTGGCTCCATCATTACAAATGCTAAAGGCTCAACTCAAAAACTTTTCGAATTTTGTTAATAGTCTAATATGATTGTCCGGGATCCTGCCTGCCAGCTCCCTCGGATTACTTTTTGTAATATAAAATATAATAATAAAATTATATACTGTGTTTATAATAAATATTGCATATAATGTGATATACAATACTATTTTCTTTTCTGCAGCTTCGGTCGTTATTATCATTGGTATTAGATAGAGCATTATATGCTTTTACCATTTTTCCTAATTTTCCCTAGTTTAGTCTTTTATTTGTCTTGCTTAGTACCAGATCTGGGTTTGTGATATGAAAAAAAAAAAAAAGTTAATAATGACAATATTGCACGTATACGTGCTATTTAACCAATTAATTAAATCGATCGAATTAACAATTAACAAAAGCTAGGAGTAATTCACATCATACTAAATCTAGCTTATATATGGCAAGTAAACATTAAATTAAAACCGTTTTTTTTTTCAAATTCGATTTTAAGATCTTTAATCCCATTTGTCATCTCGCGATTTAATTTGTTATCAGAATGTGTCATTCATTCGTTGACTTAATCAGCATTTTGTTCAAGATCCACAATATGATTTTTTTGAATATTGTTTATTTTTTTTAGGAAACCACTCACTCTCCTCTCGACTAGTATATGCTATCACCATGATAATTATGGCTAGCCTTGTTTCTGTTTTTATCTAGATTTTCTCTTATTGGTTAAATATTGTTTATATTGTTTATTGTTTCTCAAACAACATGTTTCAATAAAAAAAACACTATTTGGTTACTCGTGGTTTTACCTTCTTGTAAAAAAATTTTTTTCTCGATCAACAAATTAAAAAAAATTTCATTGATAATCAAATAGATTTTTTTATTATTATTACATTTTGAAATTGTCAGAATGATCAACTTTAAACTATATAAATTAATTATACAGTATATGGAAATAGAAGAATAGAAAACGATTTTATGGCATTTAACAGATACAATTTATGTAATCACAATATATAATGCATATAATAGCAATAATGACAATTGAGATAATAAATAAATGAATTTCCATGTGAAATTATCATTATTTTGTGCGAATCACGTGGTCCCGAAATTAAAGAATTAAGGGGATAATTTTTACATATTTATTATGAATATTGACGTCTTTTAAGATATCTCCTATTATTTCTAGCAGTACTACCTACCCCTTCGCCCGCTTCAACACTCATATATGGTAACTTATTCCATGGTATTCCACAAACTCCAAACGACACCATCACCCCTTTGCTACTCCTACTCCTCGAATAGTAATCATCATCATCGCCACCATTATCTATCATGAACCATATTGGCAGTTCCAAATTTCCTTTCATTATTGCATTGGTCTTGAAAAGGATTGTAGGCGGGAGTGGTGTTAGTATATGAAATGTGTGGTTGGTTGGATCAATCGATCGTATAATTGCTAATCCAAGACATTGATGTTCTGTTGGTGATGGCAGTGTTGATCTCTTTAGATTATATTTTGGTGGTATCTAAAATAGATCATATTATTTCACGTATAAATATATAATATAAATATTCAATAATTATGTATTTATATAACACTTACAATCTTCTTTTTATGACCATGTTCTTCTTGATTTTCAATTATCATTGAATCTTCATTATCATCATCAAATAATCCTTCATCTTCTTGAAAATAATAATGATCAGAATTATTATCTCCAATCAATGCGACCAACGATCCATTTAATGCATACAATAATTGACTATAAGGTACCTCTTCTGACATCAATATTACTCCTTTAGTTAAACATCTTTTCCAATCCAAACACCATGGTAAATGCCTAACTAACGGTTTACGAAATTGCCACCATTCATCATTACCATCATCTTGTGTTCCATTATTATAATTTCCGTGAAAATAAAATACCATATTCAAGGTTCGATAATCTGAAGATGTATATCTTTTGTTGGAAATGGTGGAATTATCAAAAAATTCAAGTTTTATTATTTTAAGAGCTGTCGATTCATTCGTCATTTTCAATGAAGATATCAAATCGGTTGGAAATGCTGGCAAATTATGTATTTCTTGATCAACGGAATGAAATTGAAATATATGTGTCGGTTTGGAGAATTTTATAACCTCGTAACAAATATCAAGCCCCATTCCCTTAACCCAACCGTGTGTATTGATTATTAATGGAACACCTTTTATCATTATCTCATCTCCATCTCCATCATTATCATCACCCATCATCGTCATATTACCACCACCATGCATTTCATAATCTGTTTCACATGCAAATTCACGACGATATACTTTTATTAGTTGTTGGATACATTCCAAATAGTAGTCTGGATTGTCCTTTGGGTTATTGTCGCCAATAAAATATGAACAATACGGCTGTTGAATGTGTGTAAATGATGGTCCTTATTAATTATAATTATTATTAGTATTATTCACCATATGTGTTATTTATTATTATTATTATTAATTACTTATTAGTCTTATTTATCATCATCGTTATCATTTATTACTGAAAGATATGACACATACCAAGAATAGGTGATTCTATAATATTGAGTGACAAAATTCCTTCTGGTGTAAATTCACTTTGTCCAATATCTGTTTCAAGATACGCAACTTTTGGACATCTGCAAAATAATCGGTTTTAGAATTAAATTTGTTCGATTTAATGTTTCATCAATAAACAAAAAACTTTCATTAATAATTACACATTAAGTAATCTATTAAGTAAATATTTAGAAAAACTAGATTTTCCAACATTTTTATGTCCTACGGTTATTCCTATTAGTGGTATGCCTAATAATTAATCAATAAAATATATAAATATATCAATTATATATATTATAATTTCAAATAAACCCATATATTTATTCATTATTTAATTGAGTACATGCCATACTTAATTAAGTCAGTCTCCATTTCATCTGCTGCATGCTTCCAAGAATCTAATATTTTAAAAGATGTAACACCCTCTTCATTTATCATTTCAAAAATCTAATATATATAATATATATATATATATATTTATAATTATAAATCAATGTAAATTTTCTCGTACACAACTATTACTATTACTATTACTATCATTATTTTTATTATTATCGAGTAAACCCATACCGGATAAAATCCTGGAATTTGAAAAAAATCTTGTTTTTCTATGTTTGATTTATACTTGTCATCATCAGGAATGAAAATATCACTATATATTGGTGCGACAATTCCCAAATGTTTAATACCACACCATGAAACAATATCTCGGAAAACAAGTATGGTGTCATAACCATTTCTCAATATGTTGTGCTCGTTGTTTTTTTTCAACATTTCATTGATGCAGTGTTTTATACCATTTGATGCTTTAATACTAGAATGAATCTCCTTATTATCTGACGATGATGATGACGATGATGATAAATCTTGTCTCTCAACTGACTCTATAACTAAAAGTGAATGTGTTTTAGGTGAAAACACTGGATGAAATAGAATGTCCATTTCTTTTTCACCTTCAAAATTATTAAAATTGTTTTCTAAAAATTTTGATTTTGCACTTTTTAATCTATATCCCATAATTAACGCGTCTCCATAAATTGTTGCAACAAGAAGACTACCTTGAAAACATATTTTCTATAATTAATCATATTAATATAATATAATAATAATATCTATTTAAATTATATGGTTGTATCAGAGAAAAATTACCTCTCCGCTCTTCATTGCAACTATACACATTTTATAATTGTCGTTATCATTGTCACAGCGAATAACATTCAAGGATGTAGGTATGAAATTTGAAAATATTGTTGGATCAGACATTTCCTTTTTTAAAAATTTTAAAAAAAAAAAACTTTTTCTCTTCTCGTCGATCAGGTTACACGTACACTACATGTTAATTATAATACTAATACTGAAAAATTTTTGTTTGAAAGATTTAATCAACCATTAACTCGATAAAATTTTGTCAAAATGCCTCCCAAGAAAACTAATCAACAATCAGATAAATCAAAACAAAAAGATAAACAAAAGATTGTTGAGGATAAGACCTTTGGTTTAAAAAATAAAAAGAAATCTGCCAAGGTCCAACAACAAATCAAACAGATTCAAAATCAAGTGATGCAGCCAGGAAATAACAAAGCACTGGTATTTTATGTTTTAAAATTGTTTTTTAATGACTTTTTTGTAAAATTAATTTTCTAAAAAAAAAAATGCATGATTTATATAGAAAGAAAAAGAGCAAGAAAAACAAGCACTCGCAAATAAGAAAGCAGCAGAACAAAAAAAGAAAGAAGAACTTGCAGAATTATTTAAACCTGTTCAAGTACAAAAGGTACCGTTTGGCGTCGACCCTAAAACTGTATTATGTCAATTTTTTAAAGCTGGTCAATGTCAAAAAGGTGATAAATGTAAATTTTCTCATGATATGGCGGTAGAAAGAAAAAGTACAAAGATTGATCTGTACACTGATGCTAGGGCTGACGAAGCAAAAAAAAATGGTAAGTATTAGTTCTATACATGTACATTTATGTGTACGTATGAATATTGTATCAATGATTATGTGGCAAATATTGCAACCATCTTACTATTAACATTATTAATATTAGACACGATTGATAAATGGGATCAGAAAAAATTGGAAGAAGTTGTTACGTCAAAACATGGTAATCCTAAAACAACAACAGATATTGTATGTAAATATTTCTTGGAGGCAATCGAAAATCAAAAATATGGATGGTTTTGGGAATGTCCAAATGGAGGTGAGCTGATCTATTAAAGATTTGTTCGTATTACCTATTATTTATTATTATTACTATTATTAAAAATGAGCTTTATTTTGGAAAAAATATTTCTGAATTAAAAATTACTTTTATATTTGAATAAATTAGGAAAAGCTTGTAAATATAAACACGCTCTTCCACCAGGGTTTGTGCTCAAGAGCAAAAAAGTTAAGGAAGAAGAAATCGATGAGATAACGCTCGAAGAATTTTTGGAAACTGAAGTAAATATTTACACTATAATTATAATTTTCGTTGATTATTAAGTTATGCTTACTAATGATGATGCCATTATTATTATTATTGTAGCGACATAATTTAGGATCTAATCTTACACCAGTTACTTTTGAGAGTTTTACAGAATGGAAGAAAAATCGTAAAGCCAAACAAGACGCAGATAAGGAACTTAAACTTGCTGCCAAAGAAGCTGCATTCAAGGCAGGGAAATCACAAGGAATGTCAGGTCGTGATCTTTTCACATTTAACCCAGATCTTGTTAATCAATCAATTGATGATGATGACGATGATGAAGGCTGGGATCTTTCTAAATATAAACAAGATGACGAAGTCGATGACAATGACAGTGATAATACAGAAGAACATGAAGGAGAACAATTAGTATATGGCCAAGAAGCTGTTGATGAAAATGAGAATAGGTCAGACAATCCTTATGGGGAAGGTGGCAGCAGTAGCAGTAGTAACAATAACAGTAAAAATAATAATACATCGGATAATATTGTTAACGATGGTGAAGAAGATAACGACGATGATGAATAACCAAGATTATTTCAAATGTACACTATTTACATATATTTATTATATTTTTTACAAGGCAACGATTATGATTTTAATGATTAATTTTTTTTTTAAAATAATTTTTTTTATTGTTAATTAATTAAATTGTCAAAAATAAACAAATGATTTTTAACAATATGTTTGTATCACACACACAAATCACACAAATTTAAGCATGGGGATGTTTAATTTTATTGGATATATATAAAATGTGACAAAATAAAATTTACATTTTTACCAAAATTAGAAACTTCAGGGAAATCAAGATTTATATGGAACGTGTAACGGTGATCACAACGAACAAAAAATTTAATGTGTAAATAAATATATATATATATACACGAGAGTTTATTCCTATATTACCACTATCACTGTCATCTTATTCTTGTTCTACTGCTAATGCTACTGCTAATGCTAATACTGCTTTCAATTTGCCATTATTATATTTGATGCCATTACGTTAGAGAAAGTTAAATCAAAGAAATTTGCATAAATGTTCCATTTATGAATTGGTTATAAAGTAATAATATTTAATAATAGTATGACTGTGTTCATTCATCATATTATGTTGTACTCAAATAATTAATTGCATATATAACTATTAATAAAAACAAGTATTAATAGATAGATAAATAAGACGTCAATATTCTATTCAATAAAAATTACATCTATCTGCAGTTTTCCTTGAATTTGTAATATAAAAGATAGCCTTTATTCATAAGAGAGTAAGAAATTACTTACCTGTAATTAAATTGTATATAAAAAATAGTTTAATAATTCCATGAAGAATACCTCTTTAGATATTGACATATTAGAGATGCCACATGTTTAAATAACAATCTATGTTTGATTTTACATCTAATGGTAGAGTCTCATCTGTGATTATATTGGAAAAAAGTTTTTTTTCTAATAAAGCGAGGTCGCTATTTAAATTCCTTTGCTTCTAATAGAAATTCATGAAAATTATTTCATTAGAGAAGAAACTATATTATTTTTTTTCATCTTACATATAATTACAAAGTTTATTTGAATATATTATACCGAAGTACTTTAAAATAATACAGTCACACAACATAATTTCGAGATCGTCACGAAGTGATAGACGTGATAAATAGAACTTCATCATGCATGCTACAAATTTAACGCAACCTTTAAATTTAAAATTAAAAATACTATATCTTGGTACAAGTCCCACGTAGATAGTTTACAATGGATGCTTCAGTGTAAGCCTTAACGTTTCGTGAGCGATTCTTGTCATACTTCTGTAATGCATTTTAAAAACATGTTAAGGGACTCTGTTTACATCTCTATAAATGGTTGATTTGCAAGATGTACATCTAAAGGTTTTAAGGATCAAGATTTTGTTTGATACGTCCACAACATCCACATGTTTTACAAGTGTATTTCCGGTGCAGATGACAAAGATACTCGCAGGATTTATGGAAGTATGTCCAGGTCATCATTTTTTAGATTGGATCTTTTTAAACTGTCATTTTTGGTATTTCTTGTGTTTTAAATTCAGGAAGTAAATTAACATGATGGTTTCATATAACCATTGCAAATTTTCAATACTCATCCACCAGATTACGAATTTTCTTGTGGATCTAGAGCATGCATCAACAAAGCTTGTATCTTTTTTACGCTTATTTGCTTTACCATGAATAGAATTCCTTCACTTTGAATTCTATCATAATGCAAGCACAAGCGATATAATCTATTTATGTTTTGATTTTTCCATTCTATAACCTCGCCACTTGGACCATATACAGCCATGAAAATTCTCACTTCTGGATCAGAAAAATAATGTCAGCACCTCTATTTCTCTTCAACCACCGAAAATTTAGGACCTTGGTTATCGGGTTTAATTCCAGGTGGTTACGGATACATAAGTAGAATTCGCCAAGACGATTCATGGCGAGATGATAGTCATATTTTATTTCAGGTATTTTCTCACTTGATTTAATTAATACCTTTGAGGAATGAATAGTACTCTTATTCTTCCCCAACCTCTGTAATAACAATTGGCTGTAATTTGTCTTTTTTTTTGGAGAATATTTGACTTATAACTATTCAATAATAGGCCAATCATTGCTGCATCTCTAATACCATAAAAGGTGCTATGAACCCATTCGAGACCAGAGTCAATGGATGTAAATTTTTCAGATTTATTGATTTTATTTTATTTTTTATATCAATATTAACTGTTCTTAAGCATTGGTTGTATGTCCAGCGAATAGCACAAATCCATTTTATTATTCTTTACTTTTTTCTCCAATTAGAGTAAAGTCTGGTTTTAAGAGCTTTCACGAATGGAGCCTTTTTAGAAGATGAAGAAGTTACATATTTAAAGCTCTTCCATATGCCATCTGGTAAAAAGGGAATATGATTTAAACCATAAGGCGTTGGTTTAGTTGAATCAATTGTAATCCATGACCCAAAAAGCTAGTCTTTTAAAGAGTCATCCATTGATTTGAATACAGCGAGTGATGATGAGTCACAGCCAACTGTGGAAGATTACATATAATTTTTAAAATTTTTTTGATAAATAAAATATAAGAAATTATCACTCAATTGAGAGAATTTGCAAAAAAATCATTTTTTGATTGTAAGGAATTTACTATTGTAAAAAATAAAATATTAATAATAATCGTTTTTTTATCACGCGAAAGTGACTAGTTAGTCGCATTTTTCCCGAATTTATATTTATTTTTCTAGTACTAGTACTAGTGTGATATTTGTCCTGCGACATTGCAGTATACATACGCAAATAGGAAACCGCAGTACTCTGAATTGGGAATCTTATTCAATTGCCCCCACATATTTATATTTTCAAAAAAAAAAATAACTCTTTAATATTTATTAACTTTTTTAACTCTTTTTTATCTATTTTAAAACAACAATCAAATCGTTGAAAAATCGTAAAAGCAAATAAATTTAAGAATAATTCATTTATAACGCTTTATATAAAAATTGTTTATAAAAATATTCCGGATTAAGGAAAATTTTTCCTTTTGCTTTAAAGCGTAGCTTTATAATTTTTCTATTAACCTACCTATAAACAATATGAGCACCCGACGTCCGGCTTCTAAAGGAAAAATAAAGCCACCAAAGAGACCTGTGAGTGTAGTTTTTTTTGAAATCAACTTTAAGTTATAGATCATGAGAACTTGTTTGTTGTGTGATCTAGTATTAGACGAATATAAGGTTCAAAATCTAGATATCATTTATTATAGATTATATAGAATATACGATATTGAGATTAATTTAAGCTATTTTCGAATTTAGAAAACGTCAACAACACCATTTATAGAACTATATTTTAAATTTTTTTTAATTTTTTATTAAACTTTTTTTAGAAATTTATCATAAATTGTTGTTGTTGTTTTTTTAGTTTTTTTTTTATTACGTAACAAATAACATTTATTTGCTAATCAATAACTTACATATTAACTTTAAATTAAAAAACAATGTTTCATCATTCACAGAATGCAGCCGATAGTCAATTTAGCGATAATTGGGAACGCTTAGCACAAGCCATTAGGGAAATTCACAGAAAAAATGCATCGATCCTAAGTTTTGAAGAATTATATCGTAATGCTTATAACATGGTACTCCATAAGAATGGCGATAAATTATATAACGGAGTTAAGGATGTTATTACTCAACATTTAGAAGAAGTTGCTTTCGCACATGTTGTACCTGCTTTTCCAAAATCTGGTGCAAGCAGTTCACATGCAAACCATACAAATGTAGCTGGTGGTGCAAAATTTTTAGAGGTATTAAAGAAAGTTTGGGAAGACCATACAACTTGTATGCTTATGATAAGGGATATACTTATGTATATGGTAATTATATATACACATTAATTAATTATTGCTTTCGGAAAATTTTATTTCTCCCCTTTTTTTTGTGAATCAAATGTATTTTCGAGTAATTTTTCAATTCATAGGCAATATTTAACAAATTAAACACACTACATAAAAGGATCGTGTATATGCCAAATCTGCAAATGTACCTTTGGTATATGATTTAGGTTTGGAACTTTTTAGGGATACAATTGTTCGATCTCAAAAATACCCGATTCAAACACATCTTCTAGAAGTTCTTCTACAGCAAATTAAACTTGAACGTGAAAATGAGATGATCGAACGATCAAGTGTGAAGGCAGCAATGGATATGCTATTACAATTAATAGATGCAGATACTGGAAGCACTGTATACGATATTGATTTTGAAGGTCGGTTTTTAGAAACTAGTGCAGAATATTACAGAGTTGAAGGTCAAATGCTTGTAAGCGATTGTGATGCACCAGAATATATGAAAAAGGTTTGTTAAATTTTACATGATCAATCAACTATTATTTTATCATATTATTATTATTAAAAAAAAAATGAATTAATATAGGTAGAAAAAAGACTTATCGAAGAAGAACAGAGAGTTCGCAATTATTTATCTTCTACTACAGAGGCTAAAATTAGGGCAATTGTTGAAGAAGAATTAATTTCAAAACATCTCAAGACAGTAATTGATGTAATTATCTTACATGCATATATTTAATCAATATTATTATAATTATAATATAATCAATTGAAATTTTAAACCAATTGTATTAATTATAGATGGAGAACTCAGGTTTGATACCAATGTTAAGAAATGAGAAAATGGACGGTATGTAAAGTATTTAAATATAGACGTGTATACAATGTTTTATTTATAATATTTAAAAAACATATATATAATATTATTATTAGATTTGGCAAGAATGTACAAATTATTTGGACGAGTGTCGAAAGGTCACGAAGAAATGAAAACCTCAATCAGTAATTATATACGTGAACTTGGTAAAGGAATAAATGAAAAAGTGACAAGTAGTTCGTCAAATACTACCAGTGAAGGATCAAATAATGCCTCTAATGGTGAAAAACAGACTGGAACTATTGCTGCAATACGATGGGTTCAAGAAGTTTTAGATCTTAAAGATAAATTCGATAAAGTTCAGAACCTTGCTTTGTCAAGCGATAAATCATTTCAAACATCATTTAATGAGGTTAATAATATAAAATATATATGCTTATAAATATAAATTTATAAGTTATATAATTATATAATATTTGATTATATTTGATTATTAGGCATTTGAATTTTTCATAAACAATAATTCCAAATCACCAGAATTTATTTCATTATTTATTGATGATAATCTCAAGAAAGGATTAAAAGGGGTATGCATATACATTAGTAGAGCACCGGATAATCATTTTATATTGATAAAATTGATTATTTATTATTTACACAAATAATGAATTAATTATTATAGAAAACAGAAGAGGAAGTGGATAATGTGCTGGACAAAACAATCACATTGTTCCGTTTCATTGGGGAAAAAGATGTGTTTGAACGATATTATAAACAACATTTAGCTAAACGATTATTATTAGGTCGTAGTGTCAGTGATGACGCAGAAAGAGGAATGATAGGAAAACTTAAGGTATTTTGGTTTTTTATTATGTATTGATAACTATTTAGTAATTAGGATGCGTGTATATATTCATTCATTCATTTTATTGCTAAAAGATTGAGTGCGGGTATCAATTTACCACTAAACTTGAAGGAATGTTTAATGATATGAGAATTTCACTAGATACTATGGCAGACTTTAAAGAATTTTTGGATAAAAGTTATTCAGATGTTTGTATTAAATTTAACAATTTCAAAAATTTAACCATTTAAACTTCCTTATTAAAACAAAAGTGATTTTTTCTCTAAAAAAATTACAGCGACCAAAATTAGAACTTAGCGTCACAGTACTTACGTCTACTTTTTGGCCTATGAATTTATCAGCAAGTCCAAGGTGCAATTTCCCCGAAGAAATAACCAAAGCTTGCGAAAATTTCCAAAGGTTCTATTTAGCACGACATAGTGGTCGAAGGCTAACATGGCAATCTAATATGGTATGCGTGCACAGATAAAATTTATTTCTTACGACTTTAACCTTTTTTTAATACTTTGATTTATCATTATTTTATTTAGGGAAATGCTGATATTCGAGCTACCTTTAAAGCACGTAAACATGAAATCAACGTGTCAACATATCAAATGGTTGTTTTACTAATGTTTAATGATTTACTTGATGGCGAGGGTTTATCATATGAAGTAATTAGAATTTTTTATTTATTTTTTATTATTAGATTATCATTATCATTATTAATTTATAAATTATTTATTATCATATATAAAAAGCAAATAAAAGGTGAAAGTGATATTCCAGAAACAGATTTAAAACGTAATCTTCAGTCTTTGGCTTGTGCTAAATATAAAATTTTATTAAAGGAACCTAAATCAAAAGAGATAAATAATGGAGATATATTCTATTACAATGCTGATTTTACAGCAAACTATCAACGTATTAAGATTCAAACAGTTGCAAGCAAAGTAGAGACGGAAGGTGAAAGAAAAGATACAAGAGAAAAGGTCGAAGAAGCTAGGAAACATCAAACAGAAGCAGCAATTGTAAGAATCATGAAAGATCGTAAAACTATGGAACATAATAACTTGGTTGGCGAAGTTTCAAGACAATTACAACCAAGATTTGTACCTAGCCCTCCAATGATTAAGAAAAGAATTGAAGCTTTAATTGAACGAGAATATTTAGAAAGAGCAAGCGGTGATAGGTAAATAAATAATTACTGTAATATATATTATATATATATTTAAATTAATTAATTAATTAATTTTATTTATTTTATTGTTATTATTAATAGACGTGTCTATAATTATCTTGCATAGATTTATATTAAAGGAAGGACATTTAATTGTTTCTGATATTTCTTGTTTTGTCATTGCTATTATTTGTTTGTTGCTTTTCCTTTCTTTATTTGTAACAAGATTTAATAATATAGTCATTTTTTATAGCTTAAAAGGACTTCGATTAGATTTTGATGATTTGAAATGTTAAAAAAACAAAAATTTATTTTTTCCTCCACATTAAACTGATTCGTTGTATTACTTATTTTATATTTTTTTTTATTTTACTATTTCTATTATTTATAAATTACTATTTATCAGATTCTTTTTTTTTGTATTTTTTTTTTTTAAAAAAAATTAATCTGAATTCACTAAAGCTTTGTTTCTTTCTTTTTCCTCACAATATATATATATACAACTTCGTTTTCTTTTTCCAGATATTAAATTTTTTTAGCCAAGGAAAAAAAGTCATTTACAGAAAATGATTTATATATATATATATATATATATATATATATATATATATATAAACGAACATTTGCTAATTTACAATAATAATAATAGATTTATTTGTTATATGTTATAATAAATATTAATGTTTATAAATGTATATTTTTTTTATTCTTTCATTTAAATTAATAAACATAATATTTTTTTTTAAGAATGAATTAATGAAAAGAACGGTGCAAGAATAATTCTTTTGATTTATTTAATTATAACATAATATAAATACTATAATATTATAATCATTCAAGTAATTTATCTAATTCTTCTTTACCAGCTTTTGAATACAAATATTCATGTCTTTTCTTATGGTAATCATAAATTAAATAACCAATTGAAATAGGAACACCAACGTAAAATATTTGAGCTTTAGTTCTTCTATAAACGTTAAATACTCCTTCTTTAAACACATTTGCAAAAGGTCGTTGTTGATAAGGTGATAGTGAATAGGTGACAATACCTTTTTGTTTTGGACCACCAAAATTTCCCCACCAAGGATGTTCTTGCCCCATGATTTAATAACGCCTTTTTGAATATTTTTTCTGAGAATTAAATAAATTTGTAATATGTATAAAAAGAGTTTCTATTATTGTTGATATTATCAAATATAAAAGAAATTTTTTATCCACTTTACTTTGTAATTGAATTTTTTTTTTTTTTAACGTGCCACAATAAATTTGAAAGCAAAAAACAATGAGGTTTTTTTTTTTTTAAACCCAAGATTGTTTCGTTTGACAAAAAAATAAACACAAAATAAAAATTTATTGTTGCTTTATTACATATAAATAGTATTCATAGTTAAAATTCTAAAGAATAACAATGGTACAAGAAATACCACAAGACGTAATAGAGAATATATTTTTATATAATAAGAACTATATTTCAAGCTTAAGATCAATGTCTTTGGTGAATAGATTATGGTGTAATATAGGCACAAAACTTTTATGGATGGCTCCATTTTCATTCTGCATCGACTCTAGTAAACTTTATAAAATCATTTCAGTATATGTATCATATCTAAGTCCAAAATCAGTAAAATTTTTATTAGAAAGTAATATTCCTAAATTTCCACAATCAAAAACAGCCTTTGATTATCCTTCTTATTTAAGGGAGATAGATGTCAAAGAATTACATGAAGCTGCAACTGAATGGGTTAGATATCAATATGGAGAAAATTACTATAGTGATAACAATAATATTTATTATCCATCAGTTCAATCAACTGATACTGTTGTTAGTGATGAAGATAATGATCTAAGTAGTAATGATTTAGATAGTGATGATGAGGGAGATGTCACTCCCTCCTATATAATGCATTTAGTGGCAGAGTTGTGTAAAGTGTTCATCTCAAGATCCAATAAAATTGTCAAATTATCAATTGGAGATATCAGTTTTCATAATGATTTATTTCAAGATTTACCAAGTTATCCTAATGCCAAACAATGTTTATCACATCTTAAAATTTTAATTTATAAAAGAAAAATTCTCAATGGAAAATTTCTACGCAGATTAGCTAAATATTCACACAATATTTCCAACATGATAATTGATAATTATGGGCATAAATCATCAGATAAATCTGTTAAACAGTTAGCTAATCTAATAGAAAAGCAAAAATCCTTGAGAAAATTTAGTTTAGAAGGTACCAGTTATGATAATATTGGAGTAATTATAAGTCTAATGCAAAATCAATTCAATTCATTGATTGACTTTAATTTATCATATTTTACAACTCCTGTTTACTATGATTATTATGATTATTCTAATTTCACAATACCTGATCAATATCCATCCATTAAAAGATTAAAGTTGAGTTTTGATAAGGAACAAATCAGATTTATAATGAGGATTCTTCATAAATCAAATTTCCCAAATTTGAATTGTTTACATTTAAGTTATTATTCTCGAGTAAAAGAATATCCATTCACTGATTATTTTCTCCAAATCATGCAAAAAGTTGGTGAAAAGTTGAAATCTTTGACACTAGAATTTTATTTTAAAACAAATCCCTATATAATAGAATCAATAAAGGATTTTTGTCCAAATTTACGTGAATTATCATTAACAGTTGGTACTGCTGGTGGTCTAGAAGAATTCCTGGATTTTCTTGAACATTATAATTCCACATTATATCCAAGGCAAATTTGTCAACATGATGATGATGATAATGAAAATCAAGATGATGAAGGTGATGGAGATGAAGATTATTGTAATGATGGTTATAATTATAATATAAATGGAAATGTGTGTAATTATTCTAATTATTCAATGATTTCAACAACAACATTCACAAGAAAATTATCAGTAACCAATAATAATACTACCAATGTTAATAATAATCATAACGATAATAATAATAATGATAATAATAATGATGATAATAATAATAATAATAAAGTAAAATCAAATAATGATCATCTTAAATTGGTCAAGTTGAGCTTGAAATCCATTGACAATTTTTTACCAATTCAACGTAATAAAATCTATGATGCAAACACAATATTTCTACGGTTCATCAATTTATTCATATATACAAATATTCAATATTTAGAAATGGATTGGTTCATCTCAAGACATTACATTTTTGAATTATTAAAGCATTTTTGTCATCTACCATTTAAACATTTACAATATTTTAGTGAACAACTTGAACTAAATCAGCATATAGAAATTTTGGGAGATTATGGACAAAGAATGAAGACTAGAAAATCAATTAATAATTTTAAAATCGAGGTTAAGAGTTTTGCAGATGATAAATTCTTTAAAATTACTTTTAAATCAAAATAATATTTTGTATTTATGTATTTATTCCTCCTCTTATCACCATCATTATTTTATTATTTTTTAAACTGTTTTATCATATTTGTCTAAGGTAGTTCTGTTCAATTTATTTGTTGCAACATTAGTATTTCCCTAAAATTACACCTAGCTTTTATTTGTTTTAGGTTATAATTGATATTTTTTATTAATATTTCTAAAAATAAAATAGTTGTGGCAATATATACAATTTACACATAATGAAAAATTTATTATTTAAAAAATGAAAAGCAGCTATTTGAAACATAGTAATAGATGATTCTTCATATGATAATGCGGAATTTTACGTTCTAATCATATTTGGCAATTATCAGCAGTTTTTTTGAAAAGTAATTATTAAATTTGATTAGCACAACAATTTTGCATAATGATGACAATCTTGTTATAGTGCAAGTAGGACCTTGGATAATTATAATTGAACTGGTATGGTGAAAATGGAGCAGTGATCTTGTAAAAACACCAGCAAATCTTCAAGTATTTTCATAATAAAAATTGAATTTTTTGAATAAAATATTCAGGGTAGAAATTACAACTTTTTAATTAACTGAGGTCCTGTGCAAGTCACTTAGTCCCACAACTTTTTATTGGCCATGTAGACCCTTCAAATCCTCCAAAAATGGAAATGTAACACTGAAAAATAATGATTTCATTTGTTGATATGTCATGTTACCAAGCCTCAAAGTTGCACAATTTTATTATGTTAACTCCAAAACTGTCATGTTACATGCAAATTTTTTATATATAAAATGGACAATTTGGAACAAAATCCTATTAGGTAATACAATATTGCCGATTTTACTATTTATGGAATGACTAGGAAATATCACATGACCTAACCATGTTTATTGCATTTTTGATTGTAATTTTTTTCTCAAAACTGTAGAGAACCTCCATACATTAATTATATTAATATATAGCAGATTTCTCTATAACAGAGCTTGCTCTATAACTGTCAGAGAAAATTTAACTGTCTATAATAATAATGGATTCCTCTATCATGGACATTTTTTATAAGCCCAATGAGGGTGTGAGCTGTACAATTTCTAAAACTTTGAAAATTAATAACTTCTAATAAGTGGTAGACCTGTGGATCTCATTTCCACCAACATGTAGAGAAGGTGCAAGGAACATATCTATGTAAAAAATAGTGACACCAATAATATAATTTTTTTGTTCCTCACACCTTATTTTTTCTACTTTAAATTAATAATTAATTGAAATTAATCATTACAGTCAGGGAATTTGGTATTTCCTAATTTATAAATGATAAACGTTCTGGAATTTCTGGTATACAGTTTACTCTCTCTATAACGGATCTTTCTATAACGGATTTTTCTCTATAGCGGACAAAAAATTCTGGCCCAATTTTTTACTATTTAATACCTCTTTCTATAACGGATTTTATTAGTTAAATTTTATATAATGTATAACGGACAGCACCCCGAAAACATTCTATAT
>CAJVPN010000342.1:0-31161 GCA_910592215.1 Entrophospora candida
ATAAAAAAATAATTTTTGCCCAAAGTATTTGGGCAATTTCGGCTACTAATAGAAGCAGTTTCGACCAGAAACCTTACCTTGTATCATGGGCTACAGTTGACTCAATGAACCAATATCTAGAATTTAAATAATCTTCCCTTTTTACCAGATGGTATTTAGAAGAAGATTTAACATCTTCCTTCTTCTTCTGAAAACCCCTTGGCATTTATTGGTACTGCGTGTTGGATGTATAACCAATACTTGGATGCAATTAATAGTGATATAAAAATAAAAAATATTTATGAAAAAATTATATCATTGTTAGAGATGCAACATTGAATGGCTTATTGAATAATTAACATCATTGCAAAAAGAAAATTTTCAAGTTGAAACTTAGATCTAAAAAAAGATAAAATACAGTCAATTGTCATTTCATCAAGAAGCAAATTTTTCATTCCTTAATGGTATTAAATCAAGTCAGGCCTTTTTTCTATTTTAATGTGAACAATGGCACTTATTTTAAGCCAAAAAAGCTGTGAATATATGTTGCAAAATTTATGCAAGTAAAATGTATATATATTTATGGTCATATTTTTCTGGTATGTTTTAAACTTAACTTGGAGCCTGTGTCTCTATTCTTCAAAAAATTATAACCAGTGGTGGCATTAACAACTCATTTATTTAAATCACTATACTAGTATTGTTTCATTTAGCAATAATTCCAATTGGTATCATGATAGCACAGATTTATTCAGTAATCTACTTTAAAAGGAATGAGCTTTTAAAAAAAAAAAGAATACAAGAAGAAAAATAAAGTCTATGAGTAAGTGTCATGAATTCTATGATTAAAAAAATAGATGGTGCTGGTTGAGATTGTTGATTTTGCCACTTGTCATTTTAGTTAAAAAACTAAGTTAGGCAATAAATTATTCTTCCAATTTTCAGGTTTGTTAATGTTCTTTTATTAGTTATGATTTTTCTTTCCTCTTGGTAAATTTCGTGGTTGATTTTCTCTTTCCTTAGATAGTTTTCAAGCATCTGAGCATCATATATTTTGAAAACATAAGGTGCAATCTTTTCCCTTTGGGCATTTTTTTTTAAAATACTTCCAATACTTGTATCTGATGTAAATTAGTTTCATATTAATTATTTTTATATAGTAGTAGTTCTATATATTGCTTAAGAAAAAATAAAGATAACAAAGTACTCCTTTTTGGGCATTTTTTTTTAAAATAATTATGTAAAATGCTTGAAGATCTGACTGGTGTTTTAACGAGATCACTACAATACACTTTGTATATAACGAACTTTTGGACTGGGCTAAAAAAGTTCGTTATTATTATAGACCAGAGTTTATTATAGGAAAATTTGTAAAAATCACGTGATAAACTTTATTTTTTTAATATATAAAAATATAACCGTTTTGAAAAATTACAATAAAAAATAAAATAAAATAATATATAACTGCTTTGCAAAAATAACAAATTAGTTAAACAAAGTATCTAATGTTGATTGTTGATTTGAATCAAATTTTATTTTTTTAATTTTTCTTTTAAGACTTTTTAATGGATTAATTTCATTATTGCTTAGTTGCAACTTTTCAGATTGTTGGTCAATGTATTTGTTTAATTTTTCTATCGCTAATAAAGCTTCTTTATTTGAAACAAGTGGAAATTCTTCAATGACTTCTTCTTCTTGATTTTGCTCATTTGGAGCAATCATTAAAATTATTTCTTGTTTCATCTAAAACCGCAAAATTATTAAATATAAAATTAATATCAATATTAAAATGTAAAATTACTAAATCGGAATTTATTATTAAATATACATCTAAACTCGATAAGTCGGACGCAGCAATCAATTGTTTAAAGTACTTTATAATATAAATAAATGTCCGACTTATCGAGTTTAGATGTGGTAATAGCAATATTAATTACTAAATCGGAATTTATATAAAATCAATATCAATATTAAAATGTAAAATTACCAAATCGAAATTTATTATTCAACGTAAAAATTATATACTAAATTAAGAAAAAAATAATAGAAAATAACCAATGCCATGTGATAATATATGATCATCAGTATAGACAGATATATATAGGACATATAGGGTGATTTTCTGAGACAGTTCGTTATTATTATACAGTATAGAAAATTTAATTAATAAATTCGTTATAGACAGAGATTTTTAAATAGTAAAAAATCGGGCTTTAAATCTCAGTTCGTTATAGAGAGAAGTTGTTATAGGCGGGGTCGTTATAGAGAGTGTGTACTGTGCCCACTTTTGTTAATACCAGTTTAATTATAATTGTCCGAGAGGTCTACAACTATTACTAAGATTTGATCCCTGAAATCCTTGTATTATTTATATAATCAGGGCTGCCGTGTAACTCGAATGAACAGTTGGCTAAATTGACTAAACTATTTACAGTCAAACCTTGCCACAGCGGATGGATACATAAGAAAATTTTATTTAAAATCTCGTTGTGGAAAGATTACTAATCTCGCCACAACGGATTTTGATATGTTTTTATATTAATATTAATATTAATATTAATAATATTAATATGGCAATAATTTAAAAATCCGTCGTGACAAGAATTTAATTATAGTCCGTTGTGGCAAGGTTTGACTGTAGTCGTATGTTGAGACAATTATTACCGAGTTCTGGTTATAATACAGTTAACCTCGTTTCAACGAACGAATTTTTTGAATTTTAAGAATTTTTTTATTAATAACAATAAACAGATTTTGTATTACAGCAACAACGAATTTTTAATATTAATATATATTTTTTTTTTTAATTTAAATTTGATTGATATGCAAAACATAAAATCATTTACAGTGCACAACTCCCCGCCGTTTTACCATAAATGATATTCGTTTGGAGCGACTTGGCATTGTACGATTTTTAATATTATTATTAATAATTACTAATCGCGTTTCAACGAATTCACGTGATAATTGATTTGATAACGGTAGTGTTACGCCAAAGAAAATAGAAAATTCTATAAAAATATTTCAAGCAATTAAAATAATGAAATCGAAATTTTGATCAGTGAATTGCCTTTTTCTTCGCCATTATCGGCAGAAGAATATATTTCGATCGATAATGGAGAAGAAGAAATTATTTCTTTATTGAAGAAGAAAAAACTGGAGAAAGCGGTACATCAACATCTGAAACTCTTACAGTTTCAACTAATGCTTGCTGCTGAGCCTTTGGAAACAGTGTACAATGAATTTAAAAACTAACCAAACATATACTAGTAGTATTGCATCATTTTTCAACATTTTTGATACTAACACATTTTATGTTATTTTTTAATAAAAAAAATTTTGTCGATCTGATCGTCTCAATAACAATTTTTAATAAGTGACCGGCCAATCCCATAGACAAATTTCATTGCTCATTGGCGCAGATTACTAACATATTAATATCTCGGCAACTATTGTCCAATAATAATGAATGTTTACATTTGTACCCTTATTTATATACCCAATTCCCAAAATTAATTCATTGATCTGCAAAATCTCCATCCTTATTTTTTTTTTTGTAATTTACCCACCCTTTTTGAAACAGAAAATTAGAAAATTCCTTCCCAAAAAATCATGTTCTTTTTTTTTGTTAATTAATCCTTTTCTCTACTCCAAAACCATCGAGTCTAGTTAATGGTTGCACAGATCAATTTTTGAATAGTTTTACAAGATTTAGAATTTGTTTTGTTTTGATAATAAAATAAAATTAATTATAGAAGTTTCTATTATTATTTCGGTTTCTTATGTTTCTAATTCTAATTTTCTATTCCAATCAAATTTCACAGGATCGTTGCACACAATAAAAATAATAAAATGTTTATATTTATTATTTATATTTATTTATTATTTATTATAATCATTATCATTTACTTATTACTTTAACATATGTTATAGTAGCAGTAGATGAACTTTAAACGGGAAACTTAAAAATTATCCCCTTCCGAACATTTTTAGATGACTGTTTTTTATGCTTAAAAAAATTTCATTACCACATCATCCACAAAAAGATATGGATCATTAAATTTTTATGGGCCCCCGAGTGTTAGCGATTAGTTTCTATTGCATAATAATAACGGTTCTTTCATATTATTTTTCTTTCTATTTTTTTTGAATCAATATTAAAGCGGTTACATCGTTTCGATTCTTTATTATTTCGGTCCCTGTAAATTTTTCTATCCCTGTAAATTTATTATTTATTTAATTGGGAGTAACACAATAATATTTTATATAAACAAAAATTTGTTAACCATATTATTTCTTTCATTAATTTTCATTTCTTTTAATTTTTTTTTAAATTTTAAAATTTAAATTCTCCTCCTTCTTTTATTTCAACCGTTCTCATTCCTTGTTTTGGTTGTTATAATTGGATTTTTTTAGCAAAAAAACGGCCCTCTTTGTTTGTCTGTCTGTTTGTCTGTTTTGTTGATTTTATTGTAATAAAAAATAAAAATAAACAACGCATCAGACATTCAGAGTTTTTATATTTTGGCTTTAAATTTTCATCCTCCTCTTTTTTAATCTTTTATGCATTTTTAAAGCGCTAAAAACACACAGCCAACAATGGGGACCGCTAACAATAACGGTGGAACTATTATCAGCTTCCCTCCTAATCATTTTGTAACCAGCCGAATGCCTTCACATCATCCTAATGGTTGTGCCAACATTACCTTTCAGATTCCTTCAAGTGAGTAATAGGTCTTGGGTGTAGAAAAGAGGGTGGCGTGTGTGTGTGTGTGTGTGTTTGATTGAATATTTTATGGATTTATTAATAATTTTTTATTTTGTTCATTTATTATTTTCAGTTGCTAACACTGTAAAAAAGTAAGTTTTTTATTTTTAGTTATTTACAATAAACTAATTAATCATTGATGAAAAATAAAACTAATCCCACCGCGCACTAACAATTTTCAATAAATAATATAGAAACACTAATACTGCAGAAAGAAGAGCTAATCATAATGCTGTAGAAAGAGCAAGAAGAGAATGCCTTAACACTAAATTTCAAGACTTAGCACGCGCATTACCATCACTTTCTCAAGTAAAAAGACCATCAAAATCCATAATTGTACAAAGATCATTAGAATTTATTTACAATGTTCGTCAAAAAGAGGCTTTACGTGAAAGGGAAATGCAAAATATTCGTGCTGAAAATGAATCTTTGCGTGAAGAAGTTAATAAATTGAGAAAACAATTAGGCATGGAGCCATTACCACCACCACCACCACCATCACCACCCTCAACATCACCTTTAATACGTGAAGATTCCACTTCATCATCATCCAATAATAGCAATACATCATCTTCACAATCCACATCTTCCACATCTTCACCATATATTCAGCAATTAACTGATGAACCGAAGGAGGACGCCGAAATCAGCAAAATTGCAACAACAACGACGATATCACAATCACCAAAAAATATTAAATTAGAGGCTGATAATCTCTCCATCACACCTTCAACCAACACCATAATATCCAATAATAATATCAATAATAATAACATTATTATTGATGTCATGAGTAACTCCATTAATAATATTAATGCCATGAATAACAACCATAACAACAATAATGTAAATTCTGCCAACATTATGATTGAAAATACTATTGCTACCAACAACAATAATGATTGTGGTAATTGTAATAACATTAATGGTAGTTGTTGTAATAGCAATGCAGAATTTGTTAATATTAAAAATGAAGAATTTTGTTCTGACGACGATAGACGTATAGATGATGATATAATGGACCTTTCTGAAAAATTAAATGGCAAAATATCTGTATCTGACAACAACATTGATGATCAACATGCTATTTATAATAATATAGGTTTAATTTATCCACCATTCAGTATGGAACCTTCTGGATATCCATCAAATTTTTTCGCTACCATAGATATGACATCAATTGATCAAATTGTCGATCCTAATTCTCTACAAATTCAATTTGAACACGATTCAATGAATAATAGTAATTGATTAAATTCTTTATGAATTCTTATATTTTTTTCATAAAATCTTTGATGTCTAACCTATAACTAACATCTATTAATTATTTATAGTGACAAATGATTTAGACGCATATTGTTCATTACTAAACAATCAAAAAATTTATCCATCTCCACCAAGCGAAGCTACAATGTTGAATCACAATAACAATCACATCTCCTCTAGATTTCAGATGCCGTCGGATAACCCTCTCATACAATAATAATTATTTTTAATTATTAGAACAATGGAAACTAAGCAATTTTGTCATCCTTTTTTTTTCTAATTTATTTCAAAGGAACATTTGATTTTAGAGAAAAGTTAATTATTATATATATTATATATATATATATATATATTTACCTATATACATATATATATAGTATTTATTTAATTTTTAATTTATTTTTTTTAAATATCTTTTTTTTTTGATTTTTTTGTAATATCAAATAGATTTTTCTTTTTTTCTTTTAAATATTTTTATTATTTATATAATTTATTTGTTTAATTTAATACTATTATTATTCTACTCATGTTTAAATACATTTATATATAAGTAATAATAATAACAACAACCATTAGACTTCACATCATCATCACCTTTATTACTTCTTTTCTCCCCTCCTCGCCAGATTTTATTCCACTCATTCATTCATTAATTACATACATATATACATATATGTAATAGTAATAACACTTCCCCTTTCTTTCCATTTTCTTCCTACTACATTCTTTCATTTTACACATTAGTATATATAATAATAATTATTATATACACTTTTACATTTATTCATCCATCAATCATTACATTAATCATTCCCTTTACATTATCATTATCATTCATTCCGCATTTTATTTTTTTGTTTAATATCCATACATAAATAAATACCTATTAAAATTTGTGTATAACTAAACAAACGGTAAAATTTGTTTATATATATAATAATAAAGAAAGATTTTATATATATACTCTGTGTATCCAGTTGAAAATCACATGATTTATTTTGAAAGTCCTTGCCCGATATAAATAAATTGGTATTAGCTTTTTATAGTTTTGGGGAAAAAATAACCAAAACAATATTATTAAATATGGACGACTATGATTATGAAAGATATGAAGATGAAATTTATAAAGAAAATGTGACAGATTCTGAAAGGTAATCAATCAATAACTACTATTTATATATTTTATTGATTGCAATTGTCGACTAATTCCAATCCTCATTATACGTACAGTGAATCATCACAAAACGCTGATAATATACTTGCTCAAATTTATTATACTGTTGAAAAACCAAAGCTAACCCAACAAGATCCCTCAAAAAACAACAATAGTGTCGTCAACGTTAATACTACCAATCTTAACCTTAATCATAATGATCAAATTCCTTCTTATAATAAAACATCACAACGACAGCAACAGCAACAACTTGTACAACAAGATCTTCACGGCAACAATAATAATGTACATGTTAACAACAGCTCTAGCACCAGTTCTAACAGTGCCATTACAAACAAACCTAGCGGCATAATTGCAAACAGTTCTAATACCAACAACAACAACAATAATAATAATAATAATAATAAAAAAAGTAAGAGAAGAGTCAGGCCTAAAAAAAAAAAAGATAATAATAATAATGTCAATAATGACAATAGTAATACTCATGTTAATAATAATGATAATTTAGCATTATCTTCCAAACTTCCAACTGTTGTTACATTAAACAATAATACACCTTTGATAATTATAGATGATGATGATGATGACGGCGAAGACTCTGAAGGTAAATATAATAATAATAATAATAATAATAATAATAACAATAATAACATTATTGTTATTATTATTAATGATAGTATTAGTAATGTTAATAATGTTCACAATTCACTAAATAATTACAATGATAAACTTGAATCATCAGAATATTCAAAATATTCAATGATATCACATAAAAATAAAACATCATCAATAACAACTCGTCGTCTTTCATTTATCGATGTTGACAATTATAATTACAATGATAATTCAAATTCTGGTTCTAGTTATAGTTCTAATTCTGATTCTGATTCTAATTCTGATTCTGATTCTAATTCTGATTCTAATTCTAATTCTAATTCAGATCCTAATTCAGATTCTATCTCTAATTTTTATAAATTTAATTCTCCATCATTCAATAATAATAATAACAATAATAATAATAATAATAATAATAATAATAATAATAATAATAATAATAAAGAAATCAGAGGTAGCGGTGTTGGTGCTGAATCTTTTTCTAATAATATTCTCAATACTTTTAATGCTCGTGATCATATCGGCCTTGGAATTGGCGCTAATAGTAGTGGTGGTGGTGGTGGTGGTGGTGGTAGTAGCAGTAGTAGTTTTTATTCTCTTAATGTAACGACGGCACCACATAATATCAACAATGATATCAACAATCATGTCAACAATAATATAAATAATAATACAAATAGTGGCGACAATATTTCCACTACTAGTCCTTTTGCAAAAAAAAATTCTATTACTATTGGTAGTACTATCAGCAATACTATCAGAAATTCTATCGGTGGTATTAATAATTTCAATGCTGCCAATGTTGGTGGCAGTAATAATCCTAGATTAGATGATATGGCTACTCATATAATAACACCAATCAAATTAAAAAATCATCCTGGTATTTTTCATCCCAATAAAAAAATGAGAGCAGATCTAGATGACGATAATTATAACGGAGAAATTTCTTTTACATCAGTAAGTATTATTATTGGCTTTTTTTTAAATGAAAAAAAAAAAAAGAATTCATTAATATAAATAAAATATACATGTATTTATATATGTATAATTTCATTAAATGGTGTTTAGGGTATACCCAGAGAATCTGGTTGTAGTTGGTGTAACGAAACTACTCATACTGAAGAAGTATGCGAATCACAGCTCCGTATTCATGAAGTGGTCTGTTTTCTTTTCTTTCCTTTTTATTTTATTCTTCCTGATACATTTAATTTTTTTGATTATTTTTTCAATATATTAATACACATAATTTTCATTATATAATAATAATAATATTGAAGCCTTGGAGACAATATAAATTAGAAGATCCACCAGCAAATCACAGACCTAGAAAAGTATATTGCTTTAAATGTGCAAGTCCAAAACATACTGGTCAAGTGAGTAACTATTTTTGATGATTATTGTTGTTGTTGTTGTTGTTGTTGTTGTTTTAAGAATAATATTTAATATTAAGAATAATACTCTAATTATTTAGCAATGTGATGTAAGTGTGCCAAGTTATTATCATTCGCATTATTAATTAATTAATAATACTATATTATTATGACGAGGATGATGAATATTGAATAATTATGTATCGAATGTATGGATGTATGGATGTATGGATGCATGGACAAAAATACTAGTTCAATTGGAATTAATTATAAAATCTTTAACAAATGTTCTATTAGATTTATTAGAATAAAAATAATAAAAAATAAATTTTTTAATATTTGCTTCATATTTTATTTATCAGCAAAAGATCAAATATTATTATGCTGCGTAACTAATAAAAAGATCTGTTTTTTTAAAGAACAAAAATAGAATAGATTATTATTATTGACTTATCAAGAAAACAGGGTTTTTTTTATCGAAGAGAATGGCAAAGGAAAAGAACGCAGTTATTAGTCTAAAGATTGCGAACTTCTAATGTTTTTCAAATATTAGAGAGCAAATAAACTCGACTTTGGTCAAACATTTATTTATTAAGATTGAAATTACCAGTTCAAAGTCATATATACTTCTTTTAGAAGAGGATATTAATATTGTGATGAATAATTATTTTTGAAGCTTCATAGCAAGAATAAACTTATCTTCTAAATAAAAAATTAAAGACGAGGTGGAATAGTCATTTTATTTTATAGTGAAATCTTAGGCTACGTTAGGAAATGTTTGTTCTTATTTATAAAATCGTTGTCAATGACAGATCAATGAAGTATATTAAATCAGTTAGTGCAGAAATATATATACAATAAAGAAAAATAACGCACGTTGCTGTTATGTAACCCGAGTAATCATAATTTAAAGAAATAGATCGAGGATCAAGTGAAGCCAACGCTTCTATTCTATATTGGCTAAATTTTTTGTAGGTAATTTTTTTTGGATAGATGTTAACATAAGATGGAACGAAAGTAATGCCCGCAATCATATGGGGGACATTCTTTGTATTAATTGATTAAATTTCGAATTCGTGTTACTGAACGCTTTTTTATAATAAACTTGGATTTCGCTATTAAAGTAAAACGAAACTACTACATTAAAGCTTTCTAATGAAAACTTTTCGTGTTGAAAGGTCTTTTCTGCATAAGGTTGCTTGCCGAACCCTCTCAACGACTGCCGAAACTTTAATAAACAATTAGTGTGTAACACTGCCAATTGATTTCCGGAGGAATTTTGGCAAGCAACCATATTAATATTTCTACATGAACTCACGGCTATTCAAAAACGGTATTACTTTTTCACTTCAAAGCTCAGATTATTTCTTAACATCGCTTTAAAATACTTGATAGTAAATGAGAAGGTGTAGAATACTTTAAGCTTTCGTTGGTTATTACTTTATGGGGGTGTTGGTTAATAAGTTTTAGAGAGGTCCACGAAAAACTATTTTATAGAAGTTTGATAATAATAAAGAATTTAAACTTGATTTGCAAACTTCATAGAACTTGACTAACTTTTATTTGAATAATTGATAAAACGTTTGTTAAATATATTTTACAAACAGTTTCATAATTTTGACTAACACTTATTTCGATCAAATCCGCCTATATAATATTGAATAATTGTTAAAACGTTCATTAAATATATTTTACAAACTTGCTTTTGAGGCTTGTACGTCGTCATACATCTTGTATTTAACAGTTACTTTAACAAACTCGCAACCTATTGTCAACTCTACTTTTTCTATTGAATCATTATTTTTTTAGATTACACAATAAAAAATTATGGAATGGAATTTATCCAATGAAATGTTGTAAACTGATATCCCATATTTTGCACAACTTGAAAAGAGTTGGTAATATAAGGCTCATTTTCCCATTACTAGGGAAATGGCGAACCCATGTGACTCACTTATATGTGTTATTAAAATCCAGCAAGTGAGAGAATGGAATGCTTGCTGGTGGCTCATGCTGGGTGTATTGATCCTTTGTGACATGACCTCTCTCTTTTGTTAATTATTATTATTATTTAAAAGAAGGAAACATTTAAAAAAATGAGAGATAAAATTTGTTAATTAATCGATTGGTTAAATTTGTAATATACAAAGATCACAGACAATCCAATTAGTAGTTGTTATAGCAACATTAAACAATAATATTAGCAACAAATAGCAAATGATGACAATGAATCATCATTTTTTGAAGATGATAATAAAGATTAAGATCCATGGGAATCATTCAAGATAAATGAATAAACTTTTACCAATCAAGTTATCATTCGGGTTTAACTATGTCTTTGACATATCATGAATAGGCCAAAAAAACCAAAAATGAGTCAAATAATGATGCAACTGATTTAATGTGAATCGCTTTATGGTAAAATTTTTGACTTTTGCTTTATAGCTAATGAATACAAAAAACAAATTTGAAATTAGATCTCACTACACATTTGAAATAATGACTCTAATTATGGGAATTATTGAGGAATGAATGGGATAAGTTTGGTTTTTACAATATTATCTATATTTATTATTATTTTATTTGATGGTATGAATGGTTTATCAATTATTAAATAGTTTGTATAGGTGTGATCAAAGTAAGTGTCAAGGACAAGATCTATGAACCTTAACAAACCAAGTTTTGTAAAAACACAATATAGCAGAAGGATTTTTGAGAATGGTCCAACTTCCTTCATGCAAGCTAATATTGACTGATGTGGCAAGTATTTATACTGATCTTGTTTGATATATCAATGGGGAGAGTGAAAATGAGAGCAGGGAAAGTGATGTTGAGGTGGGAATAGGTTGATGTAAATTTTATTCTTTTACTTGTTATTTTTATTTTATTGTTGTATATAGCTTTCTTTAAATAGTTTTTTTTTGTTGTATATATATTTTTTTTTATATATGATAAAATTTTTTAAGTTGTTCAAGGTTGCAAATATATGGGTCTATTGAGACTAACGAGTTTTGATCTGGTCCATTGCCATTAATAAAATATTAAATATGGTTAAAATGGACCATCAATGGACTGGTATCATTGTCAACCCTGAGTTATATATGATAAGTTATATATATCTTTTACTTTTTATTACTATCAGAAATAAATGAATTATTTTCATTAATTATAATAATAATAATTTCAGCACATGAGCACCTTTCAAGAAAATATATGAAATAAATACAATTTAACTCATGAGAATTCATCATACATAGTTAACCTAGGATCAGATTGGTTTCAGTTTTCAGTAGGTGACTTGGTGCTATCATGGTACATATGTATAATATTAGAAATAACTAAATTCTTCTTGAGCATCAGAAGGAAAAAGTATGTATAAGAAGGAAGGTTAAGTAAAGATATTTAATAAAGAATGTGTGTGCCGATTTTGTGATGAAGTTCAACAATTATATAAGCTTGTATTATCAACAATGGAGATTGTGACACATGAATGTTGGATTGAACAGGTTCATGACAGGAAGTGTATAGCAAAGGTTATTACTGATGTTTTTTGCAGGAGATAATATTTAATGCACTTTGTAAAATTTCTAGAGATTCCATAATGGCCCACCTTATACCTGTCGAATGTGGGATTGATATAACTAGGGCAGAGCATCAAAGTATAGTCACTAAAAACTGCAAAGCTCAGTATGGCAGAAGGTCAAGAGGGATCTAATGGTATGTTGCTTATTATTCATATATTAAAAATTAAGATATAATAACAAGATTTAGTAAGAGCAGTTGATGTGATCTATGAGTCATCAATTAGGGTTATAAAAAAAAGAATAATTCTTATGATGCTAAAATATTATAATCACGAAATCCTAGAAATTGAACAAGTGATGCCACATTATCTTTTAAAAAACATATATACAGTATATCCTTTTTTACTTAGCATCATAGAAAAAATGAACATTATCTCAAGCTTTACAACCAATTACGATTTATAACTTCTAATCTTTTATGTTCTTCTAAAGCTGTTTTGGAATAACAGAAATGTGTAATTTATCTGGTCTCGGCCCATTGCAATGTATGCCAATGTTTCAGGTAAAACCTGAACCTAATTCTAAGATTTGAAACACAAATCCGAAATCCAGAACTAATCCAAAATTCTAAAACTAATCTAAATACTAAGTTATGATAAAATCTCACATTATAAAAAATAGTAACTTCATAAAAAAATCTAATAAGGAAATTAAAGCCCAAATTGATTGATTTTCTTGTTCCATTTCCAGTGTTGAAAATTAAATCGGTGCGTGTCACGTTACACCAAACTTCATGTGCACGGCAATGTTTATTTACTTATTACACAAATTAAATTAAAAATTATTATATATTGCAAGCATGCAATTTCAATTACAGCTCATGAGGTGTCCAATAAATATATAAGATAAAATAAATGTAAAAGTCCAATATATAAATCCCCTTATCTTCACACACAGCTAAGGGTTCTTTGATACCTAAATTCTCATGGCCTCTGTCTCCACACACAGCTAGGAGCTCCCTTTGTTCTATATTGCGCAATTCCTACTCTACAGTACTAATGCTAAGTACTGCTGGCACTAGCCTAATGCAAACATGTAAAATACAGCTTATGATGTGTCCAATAAATATATAAAATAAAATACAAACATCCAATATATAAATCTCCCTGTATCTGCACACAGCTCAGGGTTCTCAATACTCTATACCAGGCCTTTGTATTTGCACACAGCTCAGAGCCTACTCAAAACTCTCTATTGCACAATTCTCTCTCTCTCTACAGTACTAATACCAAGTATGGTTGGCACAAGCCTAAGATAATAAAATAAATAATATTTTATTCCACTGATATAGCTAAGGCATCCCCTAGGTGGAATAGTTTTTAATTAAGGTGAAGGATGCTTTTCAGCAAGAGTTTGTTAAAGGAGTAGGTACGCATAATCTTAAAGATTATGTACCTACTTAGCCAGACTATGTATCTACTAGGATTAGATTATGTATCTACTTTGTGGCCTGATGATGAGAATTGGCCACACATGAGGGTGGCATGATTCAATATTTTGACCACATGTGAACTGTAATCAGGATAACGATGTAATGTTGTATGATGAAATGTTTTTGGAATTGAGAAACTATTTCATCAAATGCATTAAAAATGACAAAAGGCTAAACCCTTGACAAAAGTCAAAACCATTGACAAAAGTAAATCGTTGATGAAAGCCAAAATCATTGAAAATCAGATTTAATTTTATTAAAATAAATTTTATTATGTTATCAACTAACAATTATTTAGATTTTTGTTTTTTATTTTTTGTGACTTCATTATCAACATTTCTTCTACGTAAATTATGTTGCTTTAATATAAGTTTTGACTTTTCTTTTTTTTTTTTTTGATATATTGCAATTATCATTGTTTGTGTTAAGATCATCTTCAATCTCCACATCATTATTCCCATCTTCTAAATTACAATCTTCACTTTCTAAGTAATGAGTGACCCTGTTTTCAAAATTGTCACTACTTTCAATCTCTAAACTTCCATTTCCATTTAGAAACATATCATCCTGATGTGGGTTTTCAAAACAAAGGTTGTCACTTCCAAATTCAGCACTATTATTCTCATTATCTAATACATTATTATTTTCATTTTCCAAGTCATAATCAAAATTATTGAAACTAAATTATTTGTGTTATAATTTAAATCATTATTTTGACTTTTAATATCCAAAACTTCATCAGTTTCATTACTAGTATTATCATTTTCATCAGTAAATACTGTATCATCTAATATCGTAATATCATCAACCACTAGTAAGTCTTCTTCATAATTATATTCCAACTCATCTTCATTTTCTTCTAGATCTTCTACATCTTCCACATCTGAATCATTGTAACTCGAATTGTTTAAGTTCATTATCTGAAAGTGAATGATCAAAATTTTGAACTTCTTTTTTGTATTTGAAAGATTAATTATATCCTCTCATATTATCTATTAGTTAGTAGTTCACCAAGCAATCAAACTCGACATACACATCAATGGCTTGGTCTGAAGAATCGTAGCCGTTGGCAATGACATTTTCTGAAGAGGTTATGAAGTTATGATGTTTAAGATTTCACGCCAAGTGTACAATGCTTTTCGAAAGAAGACAAGGATAAAAAAAAGACATGGAGATATCAGCAGCAGATCACATGTGCAAAAGTATCACGTTTCATGATCCTGATTATAATGATTAGATTTTGCCGTTACTAATATCAATGATAAAAAGGTTTCAACTGAAAGCGTTAATAAATAAATATGAAATAAGACCAAAAAAAAAAAAAACAGAAAATAAAATGTAACAACTGAAAATGTTGATGAAGCAAACATGAAGATGATGACCAAAATCTTTTATGAAAGAGAATGTTCAAATGAAGAAGGTCCTATATACGACCTTGATGAAATACGAAGATTGTTCCAAGAAATAGAACCAAGTTTGAAGGGGTTTTTTGACCAACTCTATTTAGCAACTCGGCCATTTGAACGTAATAATCTTCTTAATAATACAAAAATTAACTCTTTTAAGTTCGACCTTGCATTCTATATAGATTCGGTGGGTACTATCACTATATCAAGCATGAAATCAGTATCCTTTGATTACTAAAACTTCATCTAATGGTGTTAATTGCATTCTTTAGTTTACGAAATAACCGATCGTCACCTTCCAAGAGGTTTTGTTACTTCTAGGAAACCATCTACTATACTAATTTGAATAATTGTAGTGTATATATACTCACGTGTGGACATGGTTATCACAATCATTGTCTACATAGGAGCCAATCCAAACGTTTGATATCTTGGACTATCTTGAAGTCGAAATCAAAAAAAAACGTCAACGCACTAAAAGAAAGTATAACGAAAAGATTAAACGAAAATGAGTTTATCGAAAATATCGAAAATACAGTTGATGATGATCTTGGTAACGTTGAATCAGATGCAGCAACAATGGAAAATTTTATTAGGACATGCAAAAAAAATTTTTTTGGGTTGTAATTTTGTTTTTATTAAAATTTGTTTGATTTTTTCATACATCGTTTATGTTTTGTCTTAATCGTATATCTTAAATGTTGGCATTCGTTATATTAAAGTTACTTTGGTTATATCGAGAGGTATGGTCAAGAGAAGAGTTAGGAAAAGAGTTATTCTTAAGCCAAGTCGAAACCAACCCTTTAAACACATTTTCGAGTAGTTCGAGTAGTACAATTTAATTTGTTAGACTATTTCAAGGTTTGTCCGCATGGTTACTTCCAATTTCTTAAATTCAAACGAAACAACTGTTGGTGAAATGATTGTTGACAAAATGAATCAAACCAACATTTATTTATTTTTACGTTATCAAATTCACGATTTTGATTGGTCAATCAAAATTGCATGGGTTAAAATTTTGTTACCTGTTCTTATTCCTTCGCCCAAACAAATAATTGTATTTTATGTGTCAATGATTAGTATTAGTAAACGTTCTGGTCTTGGAGTAATTCTTGTTTAATTAATATTAATTTCGGATATTTTAATTTTGGCGGATGTCACGGAAATTCAAATTGGCGGATGAATTTTGGCGGAAAACTACATGATTATGGAATAAATGAATAAAAATACACATCTAAACTCGATAAGTCGGACATTTATTTATACTTTAAACAAGTGATTGCTTGGGTCCGACTTATCGAGTTTAGATGTGTATAAATAGAAATAAAAAGATTTGATTCGGAATTAGGGTATTTCGACCAACAAATCGGCATTAAATCCTAATTCCGATAACAACTGCATACAAAATTCGCTTTCATTTTTTTTATAAATACTCTTACAGTAATCCTATACAATTTGAAAATCAAGAAAAAGTGAAAACTTGACAAAAATTATCTGAATAAATCAAAATGAAATTCAATATTTCTATTCTCTTTTTGATTATCTTTGCTGTTGTGGCTTTAGCAATCCCAATTCATGACAATAATTTGGCGAAGCGAAGTACTTCATTTATTATTATATTTACTTTACAATAAATATCATTATATTCGATATCATTGTTTTTGAAAAAATACTGACTATTGGGTTTCATTTGATTTTAAATAATAAATAGTTCCGTAAGTATTTTTGTACTACTATTATAGTCAATATCATTGTTTTTGAAAACATATTAATTATTGGTTTCATTTTATTCTAAATAATAATTAGAGCAGTAAGTTACTATTATTATAGTTAATATCATTGTTTTTGAAAACATATTAACTTTTGGTTTTCATTTTATTTTAAATAATAAATAGGCTGTAAGTATTTTCACCATTACACTATTATTACCAGTTAATATCATTATTTTTGAAAACATATTAATTTGTTTATTTCATTTTATTTTAAATAATAAATAGCAAGTAAGTATTTTTATCATTGCACTGTTATTACAGTCAATATCATTGTTTTTTTGAAAATATTAACTGTTAATTTTCGTTTTATTTTAAATAATAAATATAGGGTGTAAGTATTCTCATCATTTCACTATTATTACAGTCAATATCATTGTTTTTGAAAACATACTAATTGTTGATTTTCATTTTATTTTAAATAATAAATAGTGTGTAAGTATTCTCATCATTTCACTATTATTACAGTCAATATCATTGTTTTTGAAAACATACTAACTATTAGTTTTTATTTTATTTTAAATAATAAATAGACTGTAAGTATTCTCATCATTTCACTATTATTACAGTCAATATTATTCTTGAAAAATATTAACTGTTGATTTTCATTTTATTTTAAGTAATAAATAAAAAGTAAGTATATTTCATCATTATTACAGCCAATATTATTCTTGAAAAATATTAACTGTTGATTTCCGTTTATTTTAAATAATAAATAAAAGGTAAGTATTTCTATCACTTACTACCATTACCATTGTTTTTGTAAACATATTAACTGTTGATTGATTTTCATTTTATTTTAAATAGAAAATAGTTCTTTGGCTCTTTGATAACTTCATTTTATCTCTTTAACTTTTTTTACTTTCATCTTATTTTTTATCTTTATTTTTTATTGTTGGTTATAATTTTTACATTGCTTAAGATTCATGCAAACTATAATGTTTTTATATTATAACATAGGAAGCAAACATAAATAAAACATTATAATTTGAAAAGATTTATATGTGTCAATTTAAATGGGAAATGAAAATGAATCCGATAAAAAGAGTTAAATAATAATACAGTGCGGATCATCTCAAAAGTCAAATTTTTTGAAATATTATGGTGCATCCACACATCGGATTTTAAAAAAATCACCACCATTTAAAAAGGGAGTCTATTTATTAATAAAAAAAAGGAAATAAATAAATCAAATAAATCAAATGAATGTTGTAGAAAATATTCTATAATGATAATAATAATAAAGTTGTTACACGAAGTTTACCCGGTCTCAATTTCTTAAGTGTATAACAAAATTCAGAATTTTCAAAATGCTAAGGCTAGGTCTTCTATTCGTAATACAAATTCTTATTCGAATTATTTGTTTTATTATTGTTGGAATCTTGGGTTTGTTCATTCATTTTATTAGATTATTTGGAATCGTGGGTTGTTCAATTACTTAAATATTCGAACTATTATACAACAAGGTTTAATATTGATTTTATTATTATAAAAATTGAAATTAAAAATGAAACTAACAAGGAAAGACTGAAACAAGATTCATGTTTCTTTTAATAAATAGCAATCTTTCCGGTGAGCTTGGATTTAAACTGGGCCTTAATTATTTGTTTTATCCGAATTAATTTTTTCGAATTATTTGCTTTATTCAAAATTAATCTCTTTATCCGAATTATTTTCCTTATTCGAATTAATTTTCTTATTCGAATCAATTTTCTTATTCGAATTATTCGTTTTATTCGAATAGAAGCCCTAGCTAAGGCTCAGCTAATTTTCAGTTTAAGCCGATAAGTTTTGAAGCTTGAGTCATGAGCAATAAAACTTATCGGTTAAATTTTTTTTTGTTTTAGTATTTTGAAGTTGACCGATTGTTATTATTATAGATGATCTGCACCGTATTGTTATATTAATTTTACCTTTTAACTACAGGCATTATGAAAAATTTAAAGAAAACTGGCTTTTTTGTTTTCACAAAGACAATTCTTTTATGCATAATCATATTCATAAAATAAAATAAATAATAAACTGGTGATTGTGATAACCATAAAACTTTCTGATAATTGCTTCCGTATCGTAAATTATTTAATGACATGTTATCATTCAATACAAATGTCTTTTTGGTTGCTCATTTTGTGATGTTTGACTTGGAGATGCGTTTCTGACATTCATAAACTTTCCACATATTGGATACAATCCCCATTCTCCATCACCTAGAATTTTTATATCTTCTGATGCAAATTCTTTCGATGATCTTCCTTCCGTCAAGATAAGTGTACAACCTTCTGAATCCTTTAATCCAGGAATATTAATATTAATCCTAGTAGTAGCAATAGAGCAGCAATAATAGTGGTTTCTGGTGTTGGTGATATGTACCAAGAAATATAAGTCAAAGTTTTAGTTAAGTAAGCCATGCTAAATATATAAATTAACTAGAATAGCTCTCTCTCTAACAATATTTACCCGATTAATGCATCTTCTCTACTAACAATACTTGTTGTTTGATTATTCTTGTTGGGCTTTTTTTTTGTTATTGTTTACACAATTACTGAATTGTGTTGATAACAAGAAGTAGTGTTCTACAAAAATTTTTCCAAGGTATATATATATTAGTGAGTAATACATTATTTGTGGCTAAAAAAAACTTCTAGAAAAAAATTTTTTTTGACGAATTAACAAAAAATTACAATAATTTTAAAAGATGGAAAACACTTTGGATGAAAATAAACATCATGGTGAAACTTCTACTGGCAAAAATGATGATGATGAATATTCTGATAAAAGATATGAAGAATATGGGAAATGTTCAACCTGCAATGGATATAACACCAATTGGGCATGGTGTCAATCATGTGATCCAAAATTATTAACTGAAGGATGGACTAGTGGCAATGAAATATTAGATGAGTTGATTAAAAGCACACAACTTGAAGCAACCAAGTATCATTATAGTAATCATCTTCAATGGATTCTTTATAATAATTTAACAAATATTGAAAAGATAGGTGAAGGTGGTTTTGCAACTCAACTATATCTAAAGCTACTTGGTTAAATGGTTATAAAAGTGTAAATTATAATAATGAAAGAGCTAGCAAGAATATGATTGTGGCATTAAAAAAACTACATAATTCACAGAATATTTCTGACGAATTTCTTAATGAGTTAAATTATTATTTTCCAACCTATTTTCAGATTTTTTAAATATTATTGATTATTATATAATTTTATTATTCCATTAGCAACCAACAGCAACTGGCGATTGAATTAGATATGTGATTGATGTTTCAAATGAAACAAAATGAATAAACTAAGTAAAGTTTTAGGAATTAATCAAGGTAACATAGAAAGAAAATATGTTTTTTTTTTGAAAAAAAAAAATCAACTATATATTAAAAACATGTGTTTTTTATGAATATTCCAAATTTTCATTGTTCCTTGTTTGCTGCAAATAGTTAATAGTGAAAAAACAAATTATGAATATAGATAAAACTTTAACATATATCATATACATGAAACCTATTTCCAACACATGCAGTTAAGAAATAAGCAGTCCCAAGGCTTGGAGGCCAAAAGATATATCATTAGTGACATAACATATAGCACGAAAAGGTTGAAAAATTCTGTTGCTTTCAATGAACTATCACTGTTTAATTAGTTTTCCTTTTCTTAACCATCTTTATCATAATTAAAAATACATTAAACTCTTATTTATTTGTTTATTTATAATAATCACAATAATTAGAAAATGTTCTATATTCTACATAAAATAAATATTTCACATAATATCTAAAGATCTTAGATGTTTAGAATTATCTTCAATAACTTTAACATCAAATTCTTCTTCAAGTATTAAATCAATAATAAAACTGTCAGGACTAGATTTTTTTGTTACATTACATTTAATACAAGGTATAGTCATATAAATGTGAGTCTTGATTTTTTCGCCAAATAACCTCAATATACTATAGCCACAACTTTCATAAGGCCTCAATCTATTTACAATTTTTTCAATTCTAGGACTAACAATATACATCACATTACTAATATCTCCACCAATATTATTATTATGAAATTGTATATTGACTGATTTACGAAAATTGAATTCTGCCTCGAATATACTACTTTTCAATGCTGTAATAAATCCATCTAATTTATCTGATAACGTTTCATTAGAAACAAATTGATTCAAAGGTGCATTAATTGAAATGTCAACTGGTATTTGGAAAAAATCCAATTCTGCTCTCAATTCTCGTCTTGAAACTGTCGTAAAACTATGGCTATTTTCATCAGAATTTTCATTAGGCCAATATATTTCACCATTACGATAATATTCAAGAATGTATCGAAATGCATATCCATTACGATCAATAAAATATTCATTTCCATTCATTGCTTCAAGAAATTGTTTATTTTTATCTTGAAATAACATCCCAAGCAATGTGTCTGGGTATTTTTTTAACGTTGACCTATAAGTTTCATACTATAAATATATACAGCATGTGCATTATGAATGTGTGCGCATATATAATAATAAAAGTTTATTGATTATTTTATAATACTTACTTTAAGTCCACCAACATTTAATATCACTCGTTCATTATTAGGATCATTAAGAAGTAATAATTTATTGTTAAGTTGATCATAATTTGAATATTTTGTTCCGTTTTGTTCATTCATTTTTTTAAAAAAAAAATTTTTTTTTCAAATGCAGTGTTACTAAGATCAGGCAGAAAGTGATAATAAAAATATAGAAAAATTTGATTTTATCACAGTAACTCACTACTCCAAATTTTATTAAGCTAAAAATGCTCTTCGCAATTAGATACACATAGGAATGTTCTTGATGATAATAATAAATTCCAAATAATCTTTATTGAAACTTTTAATGGTGTCTTTATACAATATTTGCTTATCAATTTTCTCAGATATCACATAATTTAAATAGTAATAGGTAGCGTTTGTATTCATGATATAATTCATCATGTTATGTTGTGTAGCAAAGATAATAAAAATTCTATTTATATAGTGCAGAACATCTTATAATGGTCAATGATTATGACATGACTTTAAGTTTTGAATATGTAAATTGTAAAATTTCGGAATGATCTTCTCTTGCGTTTTCCTAAAAAGCGATGATCGGCTTAAAATTTATCCCATGGCACAGAAAATCTTTCCAATAAAGACATATGATTACTTAATTAGAAAAATTTAAGTTCAGTTTAAGGTTTTTTAAAATTTTTTTTAATCTTTTTCATGATCTTAAATTTTGGACTGACATTTATTGATAATTTGAACCATATAAGAAAAATACAAATATTAAAGATTAAACAGATTGATTGTATACATTAATTTCTCGTAGATTTCATTTTAAGAATATGATTTCCAACATCAGGAAATAAACATTCTGAAAGAACTGATGCTGCACTTGCGCAAAGATATTTCTTGCTAGTTTCAACATAATAGGCAATTCGTTTTTTCGTTCATTCCACCATAGAAAGGGGCCAACAGTTCTTGATGCTGTTGGAAAGTTAAAATATTTTTCAAATTCGCCTTGTTCCTGCTCAAATTGTTGTTGCAGGTTTCCAAAGAAATCATCGAAAACATCATTTTGACTACTGGAACTAATTCTTCATAGGGTAACCTTACACTCATTGATTGAATAGGACTATTAATTTGTTGTTGTTTTAATAGATTATATTGATCTTTAAGATTTCATTACGTTGTTCATCACTAAAAAATTTCAGTCCTTTAAAACGTGGATCTAAAGCTGATGCAAAAGCGGCTAGAAAAGAAGGAGCAGATCAATAATGATTTGATGAATTATATAAAGTTAAAATAATTTTTTCATATAATCCTATTGTTTCAACTATAGTTGTTCAACATAATTTCCTTCTTAATAAATGATCATTGCCGTATCTGTAATGCCATAATTAGCCTTTTATAGTTGCCAAAATTATCCGTAGTTATTTGAACTCTTTAAATCAAATGGCATATTAATGTATAGTTATTTTATGTTCATTCATATTGACCATTGCCATAATCACTTTTCCACCAAAAACAATTATGGCAAACAACTATAGTTTCAACAGGTCTTGATATATATCTATTTTTTTTTCTTCTTTCATCACTACTTTTTTTACGTTAACTCTACTTCATCTTTATCAGCTCCTTCTGTTAATAGTGGTGGACCTTTATCGTTTTCTTCTAAAAGTTCACTACTATCAATTGGTTCGATAATTCATTTTGAAATCATTGTCATTCACTATTACTAATACTAAAAGATAATGTGACAAAATCTCTACCACCAAGTGTTTCTGTTACTGCATCGAATTGTCCAAGTATTTCAACAAGTTTTTTAATTAATTTTCACGCATCATCAGCTGATAATAATTTTTGTAATTTTTTGCCATCTTTTTGATCATTATCCAGTATCATATGATTTTGTAAAATAATAATGGCTTTTTTGAGACATGGTAATCTCATCCACGAATTATAAGTACTGTTCCAACGTGTGGTTACATCATATATTGGTCTTAAATTTTCAGGATAATCTTCCTTTATTCTTTGTTAAGTGCTTTTTTTTAATGCAAATTTGTAATGTATGAGCTGCACAAGAAGTTCAATTAATCTTTTAATAATCTAGAGCCTAAAACCATATTACTGCCATTATCAGTAGTAATAGCAGTGATTTTTCTCTATAAACCCATTCTAATATTTCCTCCTCTTTATAATTAAGCTTGTGTGGATGTGGAACATAGAATAAGTTTAAAAGCGTCTCAATTGGTTCAAAGCTTTCAGAGAGCCATGAATAAGTTATACCCATATACCCATTTTTTTGATGTGAAGCAGTCCAAAAATTTGCGGTCAAAGAAGCAAACTGACAAGTACTAAGAAGCTTGATTTGATTTCATTAAATGAAGTGTTATATAAAGCGCTATTGATTCCTTAATTAGATTTGTGTTTGGGATTTTGAATTGGGGATTCAGAGAGTAAATAAAATTTTGAAAGTTGGAACTTTTTAAGATGTAAAAAAGGTATGGAGTCTTTTATTAAGAACTCGATTAAATTTTTTAGGATGAAGTTGAATTATTTCCTGTTCGCATTCATAAACTTATTAATATTAAAGAGAGAGCGCGTCATAATATTATATTTTAAATTATAAATATTCTCCCTGAACGAATATAAATAGCCAACATAGTTGGATGCTGATCGTCCTAATTTGTTAGTATATGAAATTGAAACTCGTGAGAAAAATCAAAAGTTTGGATATGAAATTCTGATTGGCTAATTTGAATTTCACGTTCACATAAATTTCATTTTCACGCTCAACTTTTTAAAAAAAATTTTTTTTCATAATTAATAAATAATAATAAATAATTAATTAACTAATAACTTAACAATTAAAATATATGGTATGTGCTCTGTTGAACTTCGAGCTTTATTGAATTCAGGTGTAACAGTGTAAGTTACTATCTCTTTGCAATTCCAGTGCCTAAATAATTCAATTTATATATACACTTCTTTTGATAAAGATATCACTCCTTCAGAAAATAAAGGACACAAGTTTTTAATGATTGATGTTCTGATTGTAATCCACCCAATTTACAAACAAATTCACAAACTTATGCCACAGTCCTTGCTTGATGCCTTACCTAAAAAAAAACAAAAACAGGAATATATATATTTAAATCAAAATAAAAGTAATGTTTAAATATGACAATTATATACTTCATAATCTTCATTAATTCTTTTGGCAACTTGGTTAAGAACTCTACCAACAACAGCAAAATTCATGTCTCTCAATTAGGCAAAAGGCCTATTGCCTGAATTTTCTTCTTTTCTGCTTAAGGTCGAGCAGGTGTTTGAGAGAGATGGCTTTGCTGGATTTTGTGGTTTGATTTCACCAAAGAAGAATCAACTTCTACATGTGATACTCAAATACCAAAAACTTCATCTATCAATCCTTCACAAGTTAATTGTATATAAAGTGGTGTTATCAGACCAACAGAATGATCAATGATGATAAGAGAATCCACATTTTGAGAGACTGGCATAATTCAAAAACTTTCCACCCAAAATAAAGCTCTTGAATGGATTATCTAATTCCAATGATAATAAATCACCTTCAAAGGGTATCAAAAATCTAAATGATATTTGCTGATAGTTATATGTAAAAGAAAATTAGTCAAGGAATTTTATAAAATTTTTGCAAAGTAAGGGTTAAAAAGGGAAGGAAGAAAATAAGGATATCTCCAAATACATCAGCTTCTTCTAAACTCTAGTACAAATAATAATTCTTCTTGGTACAAAAAATAAATTATACTTGTATTTTTTAACTTGAATTATTGTTCTGACAGTGGATGGATATCCGACTATATATAAATTTGCGGATCACCGGGTGAATTGGAATTGGTAAAATGGTTACACCCGGTTATAATTTTAGATGGTATAATAATAATGAGATACTATTTACTTTAGATTAAACATGTATAAAAGATTTTGAAAACAAAATTATTCAAAAGTCAAGAAAATAGCATGAAAGTGGATGTAAAATTGTGGTCATTTGTAAAACCTGACTCTATCAACATGCTCCATCAATGACAAACTTTTTGGTTATATTTTAAAAAATTCATTATCAAAGAATGCTCTTTTATTAAAAAATCGGTGTGCCAAAGTTAGGGTCATTTTTCGCCTCGTAAATCCGATTGGTTCACCAAGAGCACGTGATCGCGTTACTTTTATTCCCTATAAAAAAAAATTTACAATCAATAATTGATCAATTATTAAAATTACTTATAATTCAAAAAGATCAAATCAACACACCATTCTATTGTTGCAGGTGGTTTACTTGAAATATCATAAACTACTCTATTTACACCTAAATATATAAATAAAAATGCTTTAATTTATGCATATAAATATTTTTTTTTTTGTTAAATAAATTTAACATAATAAAGTACCTTTAACTTCATTGATGATTTTATTACTGATTCTTTTTAGTATTTCATAAGGAAATTGATACCTTTTTGAATAATAACGTTAGATTTATATTTAAGTGAAAATAATTTTAACCTAAAAGGAAAAAATAATTTACCAATCAGCCGTCATAAAATCTGAAGTTTCGACAGCTCTCAGAACAATAACTTGTTCGTAAGTTCTTTTATCACCCATCACCCCAACAGCTTTCACCGGCAACAAACAAGCATAAGCTTGACTAATTTTTCGATATAGATTTGCTTTTTTAATTTCTTCAATGTAAATATGATCCGCTAGCCTAACTATGTCTATTTGTGAGGGAGTAACCTCTCCCAGTATACGTATTGCTAATCCAGGCCCAGGGAAAGGATGCCGCCAAATTAGTTCTTCATCTAATGTTAACAATTTACCCAATTCTCTTACTTCATCTGTATAAATAAAACAAAAGTTATTTAATTGGTGATAAAATGAATGCCTCCCAATAAAAATAATACATGTGTTTTTAACCTTTGAATAATTCTCTAAGTGGTTCTATCAATTTAAGCTTCATATCTTTTAATAAGCCACCAACATTCTAAATTTATTAAATAAAAACTTAGAAACCAATAAATAATAATAATAATAAAATGTTCATTCCTTCAACTTACATGATGAGTCTTAATAACTGCACTAGGACCTTTAAAAGATATACTTTCAATAACATCAGGATACAAAGTACCCTGTAGTAAATATTCAATTTTGCCCATTGTATCATTACTTGTTTCCTGGTCAATTTTTGAAGCTTCTGATTCAAAAACCTCAATAAAAGTATTACCAATAATTTTACGTTTTTTCTCAGGATCTGTCACACCTTTGAGTTTACTCAAAAATAATTCTGATGAATCAACAACTTTCAAATTTATGCCAAATTGATCTACAAATTTTTTCTTAACCGTCTCACATTCATTAAGTCTCATTACTCCATTGTCTACCAAAATTGCATGAAACCTAAAAATAATAATATTTATGTTTATAAAAAATTAAAATTAATAATATTAATTAATTTTCAATTAATAAAATTTCAAGCTACCTGTTACCAATAGCTTCTTTCATTAATTTAGCAGCTACTGTACTATCAACACCACCACTTACTGCTCCAACCACTTGACCCTTCTCACCAACCAATTGACGAATCCTGTTAATCTCTTTATCAATAAACGATTCCTAACATATTCATACATACATAAAGTTTTTATTCTACAAATTAATATAGTTGACAATACTTTGATACTAATTATGTAACAATTATGATTTTTTTTCCTTTTACCATTGTCCAATTTTTTTTGCATTCACATATTTTAACAACAAAATTTTTAAGAATATTTTTACCAAGTGGTGTATGAGTTACTTCTGGGTGAAATTGAATACCAAATATATGTTTTTCTTCGTGTCCAATAGCTGCAAATTTAGATGTTGGTGTATTTCCGATCACTTTAAAACCATTTGGAATTTTGTCCAATTGATCTCCGTGACTCATCCAAACCTTGAGAAATAATAATACTTTTATTTATTAAAATTTACATAAACATAAACATATGTATAAAGATATGTATATATTACTATGTATGGCTTTTTGAAAAATCTTTAAGATTTACCTGAACTTCTTCATCTTCTAATCCATCAAATAATCTATCTACAAAAGGATGATTTTGATGCTTGATTATTTTTAACATTACATGACCATACTCTCTATGAATACCAGATGCTACCGATCCATCGTGATTCCAAGCTATTTCCTATATATATATGTGTGTGTGTGAATATACTATCAATTTTTTCCAATAGTAGTAATAATAATAATAATAAAATTTTTAAAAATAACCTGAAGCCCATAACATATTCCAAGAATTGGTATATTAAGGTTAAATATATCTTTATCTACATGTGGTGCATCATCATCATATACTGAGTAAGGACTGCCTGATAAAATAATTCCTTTGTTTTTTTGCAGGGAAAATATGTAAAAAAACCTCATTTAATTAATTAATTAACCCTTTAATTAACTAATTAAACGTATTTGATTTCAATCTTTTAGATAATCAAAAACCTTTTGGAGTAAAATTTAAATCGCAAATTTTTTGAGTACATGGTAACATTTCACAATAAACTCCTAATTCACGTACACGTCTTGTAATTAAATGTGAGTATTGCGAACCAAAGTCAAGAATTAAAATCGTATCGTATAATGAATGAACTTGAGTCACTTCTTTTGCCATTATTATTATTATTAAAGGTATTGTTTATTATTTATTTTTTAACTTGCAAATTTAAAATTTTTTTATCATCGGGAGATTTTAGATCATGACAATCTTTTCTATTTCGAGAAATAAAATATTTACTCTTTTGGTGAAATGTTGGAGAAATATTTTTTAGCTTTTTCAGGATTTGGTATTATTGTTGGATCACCTTTTTTCCAATTAACTATAATATTTATATAAAGTATGTGTTTTTTGAATAAATTTACTATTTATGAAAGATAAATAAATAAATAAATAAATACTTGGACAAACTTCTCCAAATTCGTTGACATGTTTAATAGCATCTAATAAACGAAGTGTTTCGTCAACTGATCGACCTGATCAATTCAAAAAAGAAAATTAAAATAATTTTACTCATTTATTTATAATTATGTTCAATCAGAAAGATAAAATTAATATTAATACCAATTGGTGCATCATTAATATGGGCGACGCGAATTTTACGCTAAATAAAGTTTAAAAAAAACAAAGTTAGAATTAATTTAAGAATTTGGTAATTTTTTAATTTACCTCATTATCAATAATTATAAGGCCTCTATAAAAAAAATATATTAATTATTAGCTCATGCACAAATATAATTCAAGTAAATTATGATGATTGTTATTAGTACTACCTTAATGGTGCCCCCATTGATTCACTCAAGACAGAATATCTTTTTGAAATTGTTTTTTTGTAATCAGCAACTAAGAATAAAATAATATTATTAGTATTATTAATATTGTTATTATTATAATCTTTTTACAAGCATATATATTATAGGCTGGTTGAATTTTCAATTTTAATATTTACCCAATGGAATTCTAGAGAAGATTGATCACGAGAAAGACCTTGAAAATTATTTTTTATTCATTGATGTAAGTAAAAACATAGAGTGAATGCAAGCTTACTTGATACCACTGATACCGCCTTGATCACGAGGGACCTTACTATAAATATTTAAAATTTGTGATTATGAATTATTTATAATAATAAATACAGCCGCTCAAAAATTTTATTCCAAATTTTTACCTCCAGGCGAGATGTGAAAACTCTGAATCACATGAAATACCTATTACTTTGGCATTACGTGAATTAAATTTTTCGATATTATCACTATAAATAACAATAGTTAGCGATATATAAATATAAATATGGTGTATAATGTATATAGATGTGTCAGAGAAATAAGTATTACGAAAAAGCAAGTAATTCTGTGGGGCAAACTGTTGATGGGAATAAAAAAAATTAGTATTAATTTCTGGTTTTTAATAAATAATACGCAACCAAATGTAAGGAAATCATCGAAGAAAAATTCCTTTACCGTAAGTAAAATCAAATGGATAAAACACTAAAACAATAAATTTTCCAGCAAAATCTTCAAGCGAAAGTTTTGTGATTTTGCCATCTACAACGGCAGTAGCCTCCCAATCGGATGCAGTTTCCTGCAAAAATTAATTAACTAATTTAGTTGAGTATCCAAATAATATAATTTTTGTAAACTAATGAACTTACAGAAACTCTGTCAATTTTTTCATTTAGCCTACGAGTGACAACACTAAAGGACCTTTCTGGGTGATAAACATTTAAACCAGGAGCACGAGTCAATAATGTAGCGAGTTGACGACGAATCATAAACATTTTATTTAAATTTTTTTTAGAGATGATTATAGATGGGAATCTAAACTAATTTATTTAGACAATGTCCTAAAATACACTCATTTACCATAAATATCCGACCACCTGACGATCATTTTAATAATTAGGAAACTTATACCTCACGCAGTTCAAAACTTTATTAATTAAACCGGGACTGGTGCATTAAGTAAACATGTTTTTAAAGTCAATTTTAATATAAACTTAAAGTTTCGTCGAGTTTGCATTATTAATGAATTTAGGATGAAAACTTTAAATTAGGCAAAAAATTTCGCGAACAATTAAAATTCAATTAAAATAATAATGACATAGAAAATCAGGAAACAAGAAATTCCGCATGTATGTTCTACAGGACTTAGGCTACAAGCTATGTATACTTATTATGTATGTTTTCGTGTAATTGGTTTTCCAAAATTTGGCTGTACCATTTGATCTAATAAAATCTATTTGAATCTGCTAAAACAAATAAACAAAGGATAAATTTATAAAGAAACTTTAAAGTATATAAATATGGTTGATTTGGACTGAGATTGATGTATTAAAGAAAAATTTTGCAATATTAAATAAACTTTATACATTTAATGATATTACTTTGAATAAATTCTTTAAAAACAATGCCGCTTTATTTGAATTTATTCATTTTATTTGTTTTGTTTGGTTTTATTCGTTTTATTAGTTTTATTCACTTTGTTCAGTTTTATTTATTTTGTTTGGTTTTATTTGCTTTGCTTGGTTTTATTTGTTTTATTTGTTTTGTTTGTTTTATCATTTTGTTTGGTTTTATTTGTTCTATTCAGTTTTATTTGTTTCGAGTAAACTTGTTTGAATAGAAATCCTCAAAGATTATGATATTATTTTAGTACAAAGAGTTTTAGAAATATTTAACCAATAACTTAAT
>CAJVPN010000343.1:0-31150 GCA_910592215.1 Entrophospora candida
CCTTGGGATTGACCAAGCACCATTCTAAAAAACCTATCAAACTCCAAGTAGCTTTCTCTGCAAAGTAATCAAGCCTCAATATTTTAGTGTTGATCTTTGATCAGCAAATTTTTATGAAAAATTTTTCAAAAAGAATTTTTTTCTAAAAATAGATTTGATATATCATAAAGTCACGTAATCTCAGAATAGATGTATGAAAAAAAAAATTTTCATATTCACAAAGAATTTATTATTTCAAGCGGTAACAGATGTAGAATTTCTATGAAAACATGTTATTATTATATGATTAAACATGCGAGGGGTTATCAAACTTTAATTCCTTCTTTTAAATCAATTCACGCTGAAATATATATTAATATTAATATACAAAAAAAAATAACGGTACTTCTTATTTCGAATGTTTGCAAAAACGATCGGTATAAAGATTCTTTACGCGCACGTGATTTTTAATGATATTTTGTACTCAAGAGTAGCCCAAAAGTTAAACCATAATCAAAAAACTACCTTGCAGTATCACCATTTAACAATAATCAGAAACTGTAAAAAGTTTATTACTTCAAATATTATTATAATTTAGAAATAAAAACAAAATAAAAAGATAAATAATTATAACAGATTAGCTAGAATCTAACGTTTATTAATCAATCAAATGTAAACAAACCGAAACCGAAACCGAAACCGAAACCGAACTGAACTTTTCGGTTTATAAACCAAAACCGAACTAAATTTTTTGCATACAAACGAAACCGAATCGAATTTATTTTTTTAAACCAATAAAAATTTAAAATTGATAGTGTTACCGGAATTAGAAATTCATTGGCTGAAATTCTCTAATTCCGCATTAATCTATTTCGTAACGTATAACATTTGTAGAAATTAACGTAGATTTCGCACTTAAAGAGCGATTTCGTACTTGAAGAACTATTTCGGGATTAAATCATTGAATCGCAATTACACAAGAAGTACGGATTCATGATAAATAGTAACTAAAGTGCAATATTGCTAAAGCGCTTGAGTATCATTTATTTTGAAAATATAAGGAGCAATTTTTTCACTTTGCTCTTTCTTCAAAATACTTCTAATGGTGCTGTAATTTTTGGGTTCCATAGTAGATCTGATGTAAATGAGTTTCATATTAACTATTTTTGTCTAGACAAATATCATATGGTAATACAATTGTGATGTTAAACAAACACTATTGATTCCTGAAATCCTTGGTAATACCAATGTTCACTTTGTTGCATGCTCCAGATATATCAATAAGAATTTCATAATACAAATTCTTACTCAAAATATTCGTTGTATTCAAAATATTCGTCGTTTATTCGTTTTATCAGTTATTCGAATTAATCTCATTATTTGTTACATTCGAATAAACTTTAATGTAATTCGAATACTCAAATTCATAACGAAAAAACAAATAATTTGAACAAACCTTATAAATGTAGTAAAAAAATTTAATATACACATCTTTGATGGTCCTTCAAAAATGTGTAAATCATATTCTTTATATTTTGAGTTTCATGTCTTTGTAAACATTAATATTTTTATACTCATAAATTACACTTAATTTGATTCTAATTTACAAAATAGTATTGAATTAAAGACTAGAAAATATTAAAACAGTTGTCAGATACTAATTAATATACTCGGACTCGGACTTGGATTTGGTTCGTTCTTATTCGACTATTTAATATTTTGTTCCACCATATTAATATACAGTGGGAGGATTTGGCGGACTTTTTTGTGAAAATTACTCTGGAAGAATTTGGTAGGCAATGTATAGAATATAAACAAAAAATTTGTGTTTACTATAAAACTATCTCTCACTTAACAATCCTAGGTTTCACTCTAATATGTAGAGTCACGCCCTAGTAAACCAAACCTTGCTAAAGAAAAGAAATAAAGAAAAATATAAAATAATCATACACGGGATTAGTATGGAGACTAGCCCTTTTATTACTTTCATTGTTAAAGTCAAGTTTGTCATTATTATAAAAATACAAGACAAAAATCAATGACAGCACAAGACAAGATTTTAAGTTAATAAAATTACAACGTTATTTTATATGTTCTAAAGGTTCAATCATCTAGTTCCCTTATTTCCAGGAACTCTTGGTGATGTAGAATCTGGTTCTAATTTAATGCTTCTTAGATGTTACTTTTAGAAGATAAAATTCGTGTTTTTTTTTAAAGTGAACGTATTACTATAGTTTTAAATTCTTTCTTTAAATAGAACTTCGAATTAAAATAAATTACACTGGAATATGAACTAACATTAATACGTTAATTAAATTAGTACAGTTCACTCTCTCTTTAACAGATCATTGAGATTAGAAAAAAATATCCGTTATAGAAAGAATCCGGTACTAATATAGTGCAAAGACACTTAGTCCCTACAACATTCTGCGCCACAACTGCAGTTATAAAACACTTCCCAGTCACGTGTCTTCGAAGAACAGAACTTTAATCATATATACACTTAATAATTCCAAGTTATTAATTAGTTATAACCATTTATTAACTATTTCATTCTGAGCAAGAGTTATTAACCAAGGAAAACCTATATACAGATCGAGTCTTTCCTAATTTGGAAGCCCTATTTGTTATTTTGCAAAAAAATTTATTGCCCATAAAAGTTTGTTTTTTTAACACTAATACTTAATAACTTGATTTTAAAGATAATTTTTACGCTCATATATATATACACTATCTCTTAAACGGTCAGCGTATTCTTCGATTGTAACACGAAATCACGATCTCGCATTCTTATTGATCGATTTAACGACCAGCAAAGTAAAAATAGTCAATTGACCAACTTTTAAAAGAAAGTTATACAAAATCACAAGGACAACCAACGCCCGAAATTTTTTTTTTTACAGACCTATCGGCTATATCTCAGAGATCATTTTCATATTAGGAGGTGATATGCTTAGATAAATTTTATATATCAGAAAAATATCAATAGTTGATTAACCGTTTAAGTGATAACAAGTTTATATTAAAAAAAAGGAAAGACGGGATATGATAATTAATCTATTTTTTTAAAGCATCATTGAATTTTAAATACACAGTGCCCGAAAATTCTGCAAGGATAGAAAAAATCGTCGATCATTACATATGTGAAGTCTGTAAAATTTTAATATTAACGAAACATAAAAATAAATGTTTATTAAATCATCTAATTTAGGTTGTATTTTTGTTAAATTGTTGCTAATTTTTTGTTGTTGAAATCGGAATTGTCTGCTTTGCTAAACAAACCTCTCTTTTTACCAAAGCAGTTAAAGATTTTCTTATTTCATGACATTTTAAAAATAATGAAACGAAACAGGTGATTTTAAATCAAAAATTCAATTTTATGAAAATCATTGTTTTTTTTTTAAGGAGAAATTCAAGGATTTATATAATATTTTATAGTAAATATTACATTTTATTTGTTTTCTATATACTTTAGTATGCCTTACTATTTATTTATTAAGACCTAATGATCGTAAGCTTATTTTTTTGAGATTTTTTAAAAATTGGGAGTCCGTTATTATTATAGAGGAAGAAAGTTTATTATTATTAATAGAAAGTGGAGGGTTGGCAAATGTGTGTGGTCCATTGGATCTATTAGCGTAACATTTTAACCATATTTAGTATTTTATTAATAAGTCTATCAGTTCTCAATGAACCAGTCAATTTGCCAACCCTGGAGTATTAGTATTTCCGTGCTAGATTTTTGTCACGTGTAACTTGTAAATCATTTCCGATTTATTTTCAAGTCTCTCGTGATCTATAAATCACAATTTCACAATAACACAATCATTTGCTAGATGTGACGAACGATTCCATTTTTGTTTGCAGAATTTGCATTTAATGGCCAGGTGATTTATTTGAATAAAATAATATTACACAAAGAACAATATTTTCATCTTGATCTTCTATTTTCAATTTGCATTACTAAAAACTATGACCTGATCTACGTATTTATGTGGTACGATCAATCATTCGACAGTTCACTCTGTTACTATTACTATATATATAATAATAATGGGTCATTTGGCTTAGTCTGGTTATAAAGATAACCTGTTATAGATAGAATTAGTAATAGTAGTAGTAGAGGACCCTGATACAATCTTAGGAGATGGTACATTTCAATTTTGGGTATATAGAAATGACCTTCAAAATCGAATATCAATTCTTAATTAGGATAAAATTTCCAAAAATGGTAATAAAATGGGTATTTTTTTCAATGTACCACCATCTCCTAAGATTTTGTTCAGGGTCCTAGTGTTAATAATAGTAATAGTAAATAATTTCGGTACAGTAAATAATTACAGTTAGCGTAATAACTTCGGTACTGTAACAGGTAAGTTATTATTATTTCAGTTAGCGTAATCTGTACATTGGCTCAAACAATTTCATAATCAATTTCTATTGCTAACGTTATTTTCTGATGAACCAGGTGAAAAGCAACGAGTTGTAAAAAAAATTTTAATGAAAATATTATTTATACTTCTAATAAATTTACTAATACTAAAGAATGTATTATTATTATCCTATTTACGGAATTACGCTAACCATAATTATATTATTACTATATTTATGGTAGTATCAAGTACGAATTAAATGCAATAAAGTTTAATTACTGCGTAATTAAACCAAGGGGAAATAATTTGAAATTTAATTTTTGTAATAATTATATCATTAAACAATATTAATATTTAAACTTTCTCACATAATTAATTAATCACGGAATTTTTTCTTGCCGAAATTCCGTAATAGTAATTATAATAATAGTAATAGTAATTTCACAACAAGAATAATAGTAATAGTATTTTAAAGGCTAGGAACATAGGTGTAACCTTTTGTGAAATTTATCTACATTAATTAAAATATATAAATAAGGGTTTTGGAAGAGGATTCCTTATTTAGAAAAAAGATCTGCCAAGATTATTTTCAAACCAATTTTTGATCTGATTGATCTGAAAACCAAAAAGTATCGGATGTCCAACAAACGTAATAATAATAACTATCCCGAAATCGTTGGTAATATTCTGTATGCCATGATGCACCATCGGCACCTTCACAACCGAATACACATTAATAATATCCAATATGAAAAGACAAAGTCATTCACTCTCACACAGTAGCCGGAATTTTTCCAATTCTAATTAACATTTTTGCTATTCTCACAAAGCGATTGCATTTCAGTTGAAACCAAACTATAACTTCCAAGCCAAATCTAACTTTTAACATTGATTGACTTTGGAGCAATTTATTTTTGCCACTTTTTGAAATACAATAAACACAAAGATAGCTTGCCGCCGTGGATAAGATAAAAGTGTGATTAATGCACTGCTCGTTTGACATACATGGATTCATTGTCAATAATAGTCAGTCGACTACAAATAAATTAAACCTATACGGAAACAAGCATGTATGTTTTTAGATTATATATGAGTGACAAACGCATGCATCCTTTATATACACATACACTCACCTACCATAAATATCCGACCACCCAAGTTGTGTAACTTCAAATGGAAAGAGTCCTTACTAAAAAAAGTAACGTTTTCTTAAATAAAACCGTTTTTACTTTACCGAGTAGACTTGTACTTGATATCAAAATCTCTAAATTACAAAAGCTTCGAAAGGTTCGGTAGGATATTAATGGAAACATTTAGCAAATAGTCCAAAAAAGCAAATTTTCAAACATGTAATAAAGGTCAAATTTCTTCATTGTAATGTATATTATTTTATTAATAAAATGTGCTCAACGTAACAGATTAATTAGTTTGTGAAGAGAGTTTAAAAAAGTATCCGACCACCCTTAATAAAGTTGACAAAATGCAAATTTTAAGGATTTACGTTTTAACCATATATAATTCAAGATAATTTTAAGTGGACTTACTTAATGACGTAATCCATGATTCAACGGAGTTTTGAAGGTTTTTATTAAGCTCAAAGTTTTCCTAAATTCATTAATAATGCAAACTCGACGAGACTTTAAGTTTATATGCAAATTAACTTTAAAAAACATGCTTACTTAATTCACCGGTCCCGGTTTGATTAATAAAATTTTGAACTGCATAAGGCGGTAACATTTCCGATTATTAAAAATATTAAAAATGATCATCAGGTGGTCGGATATTTATGGTAGGTGAGTGTACATCACACACACATATATATATATATACAATATATATATGATTAGAAAGATAAAAATAAAAAACTCAATTCAAACAAAACACACATAAAACACCTTTTTTCATTGGATGTATGTAGTATGTCTATCTGTCTAAAATATTTTACTATAAATAATATTGACTCATGAATATTAATTAAATTTACGAACATAAGCCAAAACTGCGCTCTAAAGCATTCAATGTCTTCCAACATTATTCTTTGTATTTTTTATATACAAGCCTTTTTAAAAATATAACAAATATTATTGCCATCATCCTCTAATAAAACATTTATTGTCTATCCAGCGAAAGATTACGGGAGCATCAGAATTTGATAATATTGCAATAGAAACAATTGGATTTCAACCACCGTTTACTGAATAATCGAAAACAGGATGTAGCTATTACTATTACTATTACTATTACTATTACTATTACTATGCTGGCATAGTTTCGATATATCATAATCATCATTTGTCACATTAGAAGGCCCTTAATGTTTTATGTACTGACAAAATGTAATATGTATATAAAAACTGTGACTATTTGTTTGTCCATTCAAAATATCTAGTAACTTATAAATAATAAACTCCTGAAAAATTAATTAGGCTGATTCAAGATTCCAGCAGATCTTGGTACAATATGGAAATATTGTGTGCTATTACAAATTACATAAACAATCATCGCTAAAGTTCTTGTACTGTCGGAATTTCGTAAATAAATAGTAAATATAAATAAAATAAATGGAATAAATAAATGATTGTCATTTTGATTGAATAAATTGGATTGTTATATTTCCGCTAATAACAAATCTATATTTTTTTCTTTCTATTTTTTATCAATCAATCTTTATAAAAAATCTTATTTCTTTCTTTCACTCACTCACTCTTTCAAATTCGTATATTATATAACGTTCTTTGAGCATATTAAATTTAAAAATTTTTTTTAATTTTCTCAAAAAGTAATCATTACCTAATTTAGTTAATTCAATTACATTAATATTTTATTTATTATTTATTCTTTTAAAATGGCTCTGATCTAATTTCCATCTGTTTATTATTATTATTTAAATGTATATATACTACGCGTTTCATTTAATGTGGTGGATGGATGGACTATATAATATAAATAAATAGATATTTTCGATAAAAAACTATATAAATATCGGAAAAAAAAATTTTTTTTTTAAACTTTTTTTTAAATTAATGAATCTTTTTATTTTTTTTTTTTTTAAATGATTTTTTTTTTTTAAAAAAAAATTTTCATTTGTAAAATTGTAAAATTTGACAAAAAAAAACTCCCAAAAAAATGGGAACTTGCTCATCAAAATCACTATTAAAATGTGATCCATTTTCTAATGAAATAAAACAACAACAAGAAATCCATATATATCAACAACCAAATCAACATCAAAAACATCATCACCATCAACATAGTGATAGTTATAGGTATATTGATGGTAGAAGATTTCATATGGATGAAAATGTTAAATACTTGTATCCAAATGATGAAGAAGAAATTGAAAGATTAGAAAATCAATATTATTTACTTAAAGAAAAATGGAATGCGACATTCTTGTCACCTGTAGCACCTAAGTTGCTTGCTGGTGGCAAAGTATTGGATATTGGGTAAATAGATAGATAGATTAATTATCGATACTGATTTTTTATCATGATTAATAAACCACTAAAAACCGATCTTTTCTTTCCATCTATCTACACCACCCACATCTTTCTTCCTTCATAGATGCGGGACAGGAACCTGGATCCTAGATTTAGCAACGGAATATAAATCAACCACATTTATTGGACTTGATATATCACAAATATTTCCACAAACTGTCAAACCAAGAAATGTGTCATTTATAAAATATAATGTATTGGACGGGTTGCCATTTCCTGATGACTGTTTTGATTTTGTAAATCAATCATTTTTAGCATCTGCATTCACTGTTTCCCAATGGCCCACCATACTAAATGAAATAATCAGGGTTACTAAACCTGGTGGTTGGATAGAATTTTTGGAAGGTGATAGCATTGTTTATAATAAAGGACCTGTTATACAAAGACTAGATGCTAGCAGTAAGTAATTATTATATATATATATATATATATATATTGACAAAAGAAAATACTAATTTAAAATAATTTATTATTATAGTGACAAATTTTCTAATTTCACAAGGATTATCACCAAACGTTAATAAAATATTACCAGAATTATTAAATTCTTCTGATAAAATAATAGATGTAAGATATGATGAAAAAACTTTACCGCTTGGTATCTGGGGTGGGAGATTAGGATCTGTGGTGAGTGTGTAATTGATTATTAAATGTTAATTAATCTCCAAAGTTAAAAGATCAACCTTAAAAAATTAATCACTAATCTTTATACATCTATACACTTTATTGTATGTTTATTTGTAGACACTTGAGGTGTTTATGATAGAATTGAGAGCAATTAGGAACAGAATACAGAGTGAAATGGGGATTAGTAATGAACATTATGATGCATTAATGGAGGCATTTGTTGTGGAAGTTAATAAATTTAAATCTTATATAAAGCCATTTAGATTTTATGCACAAAAAAGAAATTTTTAATTCATATTTTTTTTTTTTTTTGAGGAAATTAATTTTTTGAGGATTACATTATTATCAATGAGATGAAATTAATTTTTCAATTAATTAATTCTATTTAAATAATTTTTTATAATTTTATCAAAATATTAATTATGTATTTATTTATCATTTGTTGATATATTATTCATCTATTTACACCTTGTCATCATCATCATCATCATCATCATCATCATCATCATCATCATCATCATAATATTTAGAGATAGATTTTTGTAAAAATATATATATAAATAATATAAATAATATAAATAATATAAATATAAATAATATAAATAAAAATAAAAATAAAAAACAAATAAATCACAAATTAATTAATTGACTTTGTTTTTTTTTTAATTTGTTCCCTTATTTTTTTATTTTAGATTAAATATTTAAGGATTTATTTATTTTTTCTTATAATAAAAAATCAATTAAATTGATATGCAAACAGTAGGAGAAGGTGAAGCACTGAAAAATGAAGGAGGAGTAAACAAACATTAATAAAAAATATTAATAAATACCATGATCATACAAATGCAGTCAGCATAAATCAATGATTTGCTCAAAATAGATTGATAAATTTGATTTTGATGTGTTTTTTAATTGGTGTTTGGAAATCTCATAAAATTATTAAAGAAAAGAGTGAAAAATCTTGCAATTATTTCTTTTTCCATTACTGCTAATTATTACTAATATAAACAGTAGGTATTAAAATATCACGTGAAAGCTCATCGAAAATTTGTACAAATTTGGTAGCGTGATATGTTGTACTGAAATCTTTAAAATCTTTCCATCTATTTACACTATATAAAAAAGCTGGCTGATTACAACAAATAAAGTTATTTGTTTGTTTATAAAAAACGCGCGTGAATTTCTCTTTCCGAATAATAAAGAATAACAAGGATACTATAATATATTAAATGATAAAATAAATAATTAGATAATTATCACGCTTATTATTCTAATTATCTATTTTTCTTATTTTTCTCCTCCTTCCTTTCTTTTCTTTTGCTTTTTGTATCCGTCGCTTACTCGATCAAGTTTAGTTTGTTTTTTTTTGATACCTATCATGATATAGTATTTCTTTTTAATAATTAATATATATATATTTTCACGCATATTCACACACGCGCAGTTTATTTATATATATATACCACCTACCTTGTTATATATAAATGTGTATATATATATATATATATTTATTAAAAAATCTTATAAACTCATAAAGACTTGTTATTACTATTTATTTTTTTCCTGAAATCAAAAATTTAATCGAAACACAATAAATCAAATCAAATTAAATCAAATCAATCATCAAAAATCTTAATATCAAAATCCAATTAATCCCTTAATCTGTCTTTCAATTCAAAAAAATTTCAAAAAAATCTTTTCTTAAAAATTTTTTCCTACTTATCTATTTATTTTCTATTTAATTATTATTATTTTAAAATAATAATAGTATTAACAATGGCTATTAAAACGATTGGATTAGCACTTATTGGGTTCGTCTCCTCATTTATTCCTTCTGCACTATTTGCATTTACTTTTGCTTCTCAAGATGAAGAAAAAAAACAACCAGAACATTATGGTAATAACAATAATAATAGGAATAATTGCAGGAATAAAATTTATCCTGTTAACACTAGCGGTAATGGTAAGGATAATGGTGGCAGCATCATAAACCAGGATGATATTAGTATAAGGAATGATGATGATGGTGATGATGATAATTTTAATGAAGGCGATAATAATAGTAAAAATGATATTAGTAATGGTGGTATTGTAAATGATTATTATGATTATGATAATTATGATGATGAAAATCAACTTAAAAACCCATTTTTTCAAACTCTACAAAAATCACAAACTCAAGTTCATCATCATCACCGTCATCATCATACTCAAAATTTAACCGAGTATGAAACTGAGTATGGATATCAAGAAAAAGAAGAAAACATGCCAAAATCAAATCATTATAACCAATATCCTTTTTTAACGGATGGTTTAACAGATAGTGATGAAATTAGTAATGACATTAATGATGTTAGAATTATTAGTAATATAAACAGCGGCAGCACTAGTAGTGAGGATGAAGGTGAACAAAATAGTAATGATCATAGTTATATAGATAATAACGAGTATGAGGATAATTCGTCGAAATTTGGATATTATTTAGAAGGTTGGGATTATACAAATAATGATGAGGAGAATGAGAATGAATTAGACGAGAATGTGAATGAATTAGACGAGAATGTGAATGAATTATATGAATTGGATTATGATGAATCTGATTATGATGAATCTGATGAATCAGACGAGGATGAAGAGTTAGACTACGATGAATTGGAATTGATAATGAAAAAGATACTTGCTTGTGAAAACGATAGTTCAGATGAAAATTTAGAATATAGTGACGATGAAACTGAAACTGAAGATGAAGATGTTGGAGATGATTATTATTATTATAATAATTATAATTACATTGATGGAAAGGATAATGATGAAACATCAATTAAATGTAAAAAAAATAAAAAGCTATTATTATCATTATTTAATCAATTTAATAATAATAATAATAATAATAACAACAACAACAACAACAGAAATCGTTGTTGTTATGAAAGTAGCACAATAGTTGTTTAGCAAAAAATTAGCAAAAAACATTTTTCCAAATTAACAATTTTTTATTTTATTCAAAAAAACTGTAAATAATAAATAAATTAAAAAATTTTTTTTTGAACTTTTCATATATATATGTTCACGTGATCAAACATAGTTATATATTTCCAAGATACATGCGTCATATTCGAGGATGATGATAATAATAATAACCAGGTAATATAGTTTTCATTTATAAAAGATTGCTTCTTCTTTAACGGCTATTTTTTCTTTTAACGGTTGTAACTAGCACCATAAGCATAATAACTAAGAAATATATTTATTTATTAATTCATGGTTGATAAATCAATTTAATTTGAGCGGAATTTTAGACCATGATAAAAAACAAAAAATCAACAACGCCTTCACATTAAAAAAAATCAGCAATATGCACGTTAGATAGGACCGTATAAACTTCTTGATGTTAGTAGGCATCTATAGAAAGTGTGTGCTTGTGTGAACTTGGTAAACCAATCACATTCATCAAAGCTGATTTCAATAGTGAACTATAAACAACCTGTTTTTTTTTTTTTAATTTTTTTAGTATAGATTGGAAAATAATCACAACTATATAAAGTATGACGCTTATTATAAATCTGTATCCTTCTTTTAAAAAAAATTTGCAAGTATTGTGTAAATTTTGTATTTTACAATATTAATATTGTACAAATTTACGTTTGAACATAAATATTGTAGCGGATGATGCTTTTAATTGGCCATTGTTTGTTTATTAAAAAAATTTGTTGGATTAATGTACACTTGAAGAGTTAGTAGTATTCTTCTTTTGGATTAATTTATTAACGCCTTTTTTTAATAACATAAAATATCAACGAAGACGCAAAATTTTATTCATGCGGCCCAAATATTTAATTCGATTATCGCAAATTTGATTTTAGCATTGAATTTTTGGCTTTAGAAATCATAATCCAATTTCAGGCTTAAAATAATCCTAATATTATCCTTTCTCACCCAATCCAAGAATCTAAGTTCCCAAAATATGATATTCAACCTTTTAATAGGTGTCTGGGTGGTTGGTAACCCCAATTTTAATTAGTAAATTGGGTCATGCATGGTTTACCGGCTGTCTCAAATGGTGAGGTTAATCCTTGTTGTAGATCATTGGATTAACCCTGAAAAAATTTTTTTTTTGGTAGATTCCCTGAGAAAAAAATAAATTAATAATAAAAATCAGAACAGTAATTGTCAGAAAAAAAGGAAATTTTTTTAAATTTGAGAATTTTCTTAAAATTATTAAAATTATTCATTTCATTCTTCTAAACCAACCGTCATTAATAAATGCAATATTCTATTTGCTAAAACCCCTTTCACAATTTATGCTAGAAAATGGAATTGAGAGTATACTATTTCCATAAGTTTTAAGATATTTGGATAACTTATTTAAATAATTATCATATAATAAAGGGAAATAAATCATATACTTGATAATTTGAATGTGAAATCATGTCCGAGTTTCACCACTAATCTCAATATTTTATTTAAATACTCTTTAACTTTTCTAATCTCAAAATGAAACTGCTTTCCTCCTCAAATATAATCAATAATTTCAATAGCTTCTTTGGCTATCAATCCATGGTAGTGGCTCCTACCACCCCTGATCACAATTTCTCAGCAGTACTTTGTTATCTGCCCGAGCTGGGAACATTCAAATATACAGTCAAACCTTGTCACAGCGGACCTCGCTACAGCGGATTTTTTTGTTACAACGGATTTAAATATTTTATTAGTATTAATATTAATAAAATGTGTCATAACGAATTTTTTTGACTGGAACCATGAATCCGCTGTGGCAAGGTTTGACTGTAATAAACCAGTAAAATAATTAACTCAGAAATTATTGAGAATGAATTCTAGATTGTAATGGACCTTATTTTATTTAAGCGTAGGAATTTAAATAATTTGATCACTTTAGAAATAACTTAAAACAATTCTATACAGAAGGTTCAAATAATGTTTAAGGAATACATTTAATTAGAACAATTAGGGTCTAGGTATATACGAGATGGTAATTGCCTAATTACCGTAGTAATACGTAATTAAAAACGTAATCACGAATTAATTACGTATTACGGGTGACGAAATTATTACGGATGACGAAACTAATTACGAATAACAACGAATTAATTATTGGGAATATCATAATACAAGTCACTCCGTTATAACAACACTCTCCGTACAAGCAAAAAATGTCAGCATAACGAGATTGTCATTATAACGGGAGTTCATATAGAAGTCATATTAATATGAGAATCATTGTCTTGTGATTTTATAATTTTTATTATCAGGAAATTAAAACTTACGCTGGGTCAAAATTGACCAGCATTATACGGAAGTGTTGCCATAATTTTCCATGATGCTGGTCAATTTTAATCCTGGCATAAGTTTTAATTCCCTTATGTTTTTTCAGAATGATCAGAATGATTTTGATTGGTTCTCCCATTATACTGACATGTCATTACATTAAAAAAGTTGATAAATTATGTCATTATGCTAGTATATATAACGGGATAAATAATAGGTGTCATTTAATTTCGTCACGCGTAATTAATTTCGTAAATAATAATAATTTCGTAATCACGTATTACGTTTTTGGCAAAACAATTACCATCCCATGTATAGTTTCAGGAAATCAAGAACTAGATGATGAACCTTTTGACATGTATAAATAATGTTGTAATTTTCTTAATTCATGTATAATCATATATCATATCATAATAATCATTTAATAAACAACAAAATGTCCATCCTTTTCGTCTTTGAATTTTATATTTTCGTGACAATAATAAGTCTATCTCTAATAAATGAATTCATACTGATCTCATGCATAATTAATATTCACTTGTTTTATATTTGTTTCTATTTTTATTATTATTTTTTATTCCTTTTATATTCTTTTAGTGAGGTAATCCTTAATTATTTAATAATAAGGCTCCAAATAAATCAATGAAATTCAATTCGATTTGATTCGAATATATAATTTGATTCTAACTGATTCGAACTGATTCAATTCAATTCAATTCAATCGATTCAAATTTATTAATAAATTGTGCAATTATAAATTGTATTACTTTTTTATTCTTCATTACGTACGTTATTATGGAAATACTACGAAATGTATATTTATTAATCATAACAATAATAATAATATTAATATAAACGGAAAAAACAGTAAGTTTAATAACGGAAAACACTGAGGCTAATCACTGAGTAACATTTATATTGTAGAGTAATACACGTAATATGCAAAAAACTTAATTTTGTTTGGAAGTCCTCAGATTCCCAAATGCTATTTGAGATAGATTTTTTATGTGATAAATTTGTGATGATAAACAGCCAATGAAATCAAATAGAACCTAATAGATTACCTTAATTTAATAATTAATTTATCTTTACTAATTTATACATTTCAAATTCTTCTAACAAATGAAATTGTTTGTTGCTATTTTTAAGATTCAAATTAACTTCATAAAAATCATTATGAAATTTATAAAAACAATAAGATTCATTACATAATGCTAAATCACGAAAACTTAATGAATATCCAGAAATTCTTTTGTCATCTTGAATATAATAAAAAGTTTGACCAACATGCTTTATTGCAACTTCAGGATTTTTGACTCTACTTAATATTGAATTATCTATTTGATTTTGATCAATTTTAAAAATAAAACTTTTATCTGTCCTGATATAATAAGTCTCTTCAGATGATTTTCCTTTTAAATTCCAGCAAACTGGACTATATCCCCCAATCAATTCACCTGTATCTTTAAGTTTCATAATAAAAACTGTTTTCTCAATATCAAAACAATTTTTTTCAAAATTTGATTTTGAAAATCCATCTCGAGATCCACGAAAGATTAAAATAAATTTATAAGGCAAGCTGTGTGAATTATATATGCCCTTTTTTTCATCAATCCAATTAACAATTAAAGATTTCATTTGTAGATTAAACAATCCTTCTCCTGTTCTATGAGCACTTTGAAGTAATAATGTTGATTGCTGCATATTAGTTAAGTAGTATTGAAGAAGTTCTTCATATATTTCCTTATCAAAAATTTTTTTATAAGGTTTGATTTTATTATTAAAATCTACAGGTGTTATTTGATTGAACCTTACTAATGGAATAATATCTTCTAAAATATTTTTCAATTTTCTGAAATCATCTTTATTCCAGTCTGAAAAATTTTTTTTCAATTCTTGATTTTGTCCTATTCCCCATTGAATAACACAATCCCAAATATCAATTTCGTTCATCTCCAAGTCATCTTTTTTCAACATAGTTATAAACCTTGATTTCTCCATTCCTGCAATGTCATCAGATTTTAAAAATGATTCTGGATTTTCATCAATTAATTTAGCACAATAACTTTGAAGTAAGTTGAATGATCGATATTTAGATGAAACTTTATGAATGCAGATAAGGTTTTGCTGAACCCACTCAAGTTTTTCCACAATCAAATTATTTTGTAAATCCTCAATTAATTCATTAAATTCTAATTCATCACATGCTTCAAGAAGTTCAAGAATTTCATTTTCATCCAGGCCATCTATATTAACAACTCCATTATAAATATATCTTTTAATAGTATATAGTTTGAATATATATATATGTATTATTATTAATAATAGAATTATCAATCAATTAACAATTAATATTAATATAATAAATTTATTATTAAATTATTTTAAATAATTCTTACGTTAAAAGAACCCCAAATATATTTGGAGAAATATTTTTTTTCTCAAATAAAATAATACCATCCTCAGATTTTTTTAACCAATTTTCTGACAAAGCAGCATTAAAATACAAAGATCTTGCTCTCAAGATATTAGAATGAGCCTTAAAAGTTTTACTATTATCATCTTCTCCAATCTTAATTTCCACATCACAAAAATCTGAATCATTCAATAAATTTGTTAAATCATTAATAACTTTGCTAATATATTTTAATGGTAAAGCATCTTTGTTAGTTTCAATAAAATTTTTAATTAATATGTTGATGTTTTCCAAAGATGAAAAGTTTTTATCGGACATTTTGAATGATTATTTTTTTAAAAAAATTATTATTTTTAAACATAAAATTGCATATTAATATTAATATAAGTTAGTCACGTGATAAATTGGTTTTGGCCTAATTCAGCCAAAAATCTTCGCCCCTTTTTTTAACGTAAGAAAAAAACGAAACTAAAATGGTGTAACAAAATTATCCGTTTCAGGAATGATCATTGATTTTTTAAAATAAAAAAAGTAATATAATGAATAAATAAATGGAATTTAACTTACAAAAAAGGATTTTACTGTTTTACAAAATTGAAAGCGTTGTATAGAAGTACTTAATTTAAATATTAAATATTAAATATTAAATATTAATACTAAATACTAAATACTTAATATTTAATATTTAATATTTAATATTTAATATTAAGCAGCTTAAAACAATGTTTTTTATAAACATAATTTTTTGGGAAGCATGGAATTAAAAAAACAAGGTTGATGTTATTGAAAATGATTTTTTCTTGTGCTGGCCGATTGTTGTCAAAATGATCTTCGTCTTCGGGAAGCAAATTGTTTTTTTTTAAATTTACTAATTACTTTATATTTAATATCACACTAGGTGTAACCAGTCAGCTTTGCTGATGGTTCACATCTAGAGCACACTATAAATAATCTTGTAAATTTTTTTTTATTCAAAATTATTTAATACTGTAAATTCATAGCATTAATAAGTTTGGTTGCATTTATTATAAATATGTAAAATTGATACTGAAAATAGTATCAATAAATTTTTTAACACCACACATGTAGTTGGTACTCATCAAGCTGCAGATGATATTAATATATTAATGTGTGAATCTCTTCCATTTGACGAAACTTGTAATGACCCAATCATTTCAAATTCTGAAGACACACTGAATTTTGAATTCTTACATAAAGAACATCATTATGAAAATCAATTTAAAAAAGCTACAAACCTACCAAGAGAAATATGTCTACAAGAAGGTGTCCAAACTATGTTTCTCAATAATAAATTATTTGAACAAAATATTTGTAATGGCACCATAGGAATTGTAACAAAAATAATTGATGAAGAAAATGTAGAAGTAACCTTTCCTACACTTAACAGCATAAAAAAAGTAGTAGTTCAAAAAGAAACATATTACTTTGAAATTGATGGAAAGAGAGCTTAAAGAAAACAATTTCCACTCCAAAATGCCTTTGCCCTTACTGTTCATAAAACACAAAGCCTAACCTTACCTCACATAACCATATCTGTGGATGAAAACATATTTGCAGAAGGACAAGTATATGTTGCTCTGAGCAGGGTAAATTCTTTAGATAAACTTCGAATCTTAAAATTTGATTTTTCTCAAGTTAAATATTCAAAATATGCTATAGAGGAATACAAAAGACTAAAAAAATTAATAATGAAGGATTGAACAAATTAAATTGGATTTAAAATTCTCTAAATATATGTTTCAATTGTAAAAATATAAAATTGTTTTTTATTTATCATCATGTATATATGATCTACAGCACCCAGCTCATTTATCGCTTAGTATTTTAAAACTTGTTTTACTACATATTAATATTAATATTAATAAAAATAGATTAATGCGGAATCATAATCAGCATTAGTTTCTAATTCCGGTAACACTATCAATTTTAAATTTTTATTGTTCCTCAATTTAGTAACGAGCAGTGTATAAAATTCAATGTGCGGAATGTGCAGGGTACATTAGTAGTTTTCTGCAGATAGTTTCTAGATTTGTAGAAATCTACACACTGGAATTTATACACTGTAACGAGTAATATTAACATACAGGGTTACGAATTTTTGAACTGCAGAAAATATATTTGATAAAATCATTATCTACACCGTCATTATCATCGACGACAATTATAACAACAATAAAAAAATCCAAAACAGAAGAAGGTGGCGAGGAAAGTAAAGCAGAAGATGCATATAATGAGGAATTGTCCTTGTTTAGAAAGAATGACAATTGGAACAATTCAAATTGGCATTTCTTGTTTTGTTTATCCAAAAAAAGAACCAAAATGCATTGGCTATCTTACAACTGCGTTCTAATGTATATGGTGTTCTTTTTGCGATATAACTATATAATTACTTGAATAAATTAGAAATCAAATTTGGATACCAAAGGATAATGATAAAGATGATAATGGTAATGATAAAGCTAATAAATCATGAAAACTTGGAAATTAAAAACTTACACTTCATTTATATCACACTTTTACATTTTTCATTTTCTCTATATTTGCAATTCTACAAATTTGATTTTCACGCACAATATATGCATTGGATATGAAATAGTAAATGCAAGCAAAAGGTCTTCAAGGAACATCTATTGTGAACTTTTAATTCTAGAATTTAAGCGAGATTTATATTATTATTGTTTATAACAGATACTTTTTCCTAAACCAAATAGTCCGTTATATAGAGAATTAATATAAATATCTTTCGGATGTTAAATTGACGAATTTTAAATTTTCTAGAATGAATTACTTTGGATTTTTGTGAAAACCAAAATTTTGGAAAGCGTGGTGAAAGCAAACCCATACCTGAGCAGGCAAAACAACTTATAAGAGCCTATTTTCGTCAGGAAATGTAGATAGGAAGAACAGATTAACTACTGAAACAATGTTTGCAGAATTAAACAAAGAGTAGAAACAGGAGAGTCGGATGCAAATGAGTTACCAAGAATAAAAACTAGAAAATTGGATAACATGTTTTAGTAGAGAACATTAAAAAGAATCAGCTGAGAAAGAATTAGTCATACATACGAACCAATAAACATAATTTTTGATTGTAAATTCCAGTATTGCTTGTGTAAAAAATTGATTAATCAAAAAAATTTTTTTGATAAAAGTAATATCAATAAGAAAATTTCTAAAAAAAAGAAAATCCAAAAAAAATTGGGGAATAAAAAATTTATAACATGCACTAGTTCAAAATAAAATTTATTTAAATCAACAAATACAATATATTACATGTACATTTAATATCAATTATTTTGATTTTTAATCAATTCTTTTTTTTGATACAAATTCCATACGGCCTGACATCTTCGCCACTCTTTGAGATCCAATAATCACCGACACCAGTTGTGCTTGTCCCAATCTTTTCCAAATTCTTAGGATTTACTCGATTTTGAATTATCATAATGTATTTCTCTCCCTCAAATACAAACTCCGGTGCATACAATTCAGCCACAGCCACATCTGGCGTGGAATAAATACCATGGCCAAAAGCAAACCGTTTCCCTTTGCTCAATAAGTATCCATCAGCAGCAATTGAATTCGCATTATGATTAGCAGTGCCATGATATGTTACCGGCCAAGAATCCTCGCCAGTACCAAGCCATTTGTCATCACCGTTATCGTACTTTCCGGTAACCTTTAAAGCATAACGTTTCCATCCGCACGGACGTTGATAAGAAACACCGCCACGTTTATGTTTAATTCCATTGTCATTAATATTTGTAAAATCATAATCATATTCTGGATGCAAAAAATCGGAGCTCAAACAACTGATTACTTCTCCGCTACCAGGAAGACGTAAAATAAGATATAACGTACTTTCGCGTTTAATATTATAGTCAATAAGCGTTCTACCATCCTCCAACATCTTTCCAGCAAAAATTAAACGTTGTTGGTCCGGTGGAATGCCTTCTTTATCTTGAATTCTCTGTTTTATTTTATCAATGGTCGAAAGGCTACTGAAACATAGCACAATAGTTTTACCAGTCAAAGTTTTTACATAAATAACATCTTGGAGCATCAAGCGTAAAATAAGATGTAACGTACTTTCGCGTTTGATATTACATTCAGAAATCGTTCTACCATTCTCCAACAGCCTTCCAGTAAAAATTAAACGTTGTTGGTCGGGTGGAATGCCTTCTTTATCTTGAATTTTCCGTTTTAGTCCATAAATGGTCAAAAGGCTATTGAAAGGTAGCTCAATAGTTTTACCAGTCAAAGTTTTTACAAAAATAATATCTTTGAGTGTTGGATCTAATTTACTGACCGAGGCTGAATCTAATTTTTGTGCTGAGGCTGAATATAATTTCTGAACCGAGGCTGAGTCTACTTTACCACCTACAAGGCTCGCTTGATGAAATGAGGACAATTCAACATGTTGCCTACTGACGTAATGATCTTGGGCTTGTTTTATATTGTACTCATTTTCCGAAACAATATTTTGGCCACCTACTAAAGTATTAAGTGCAGCGTTAAGGAGATTGTTGTTTAACATTGTTGAAAAATTAAATAGGTTACTAAGATTATAATTGTTGTCTTTAAATATTAACTTTTGTATGACGATATTCCCATTTTGTCAAGATAATGGGGTAAATATCTAATTTAGTAACGAATAATATTAATATTAACATTTGTATCTCATTAGAGTTACGAATTTGGACTGCCATTATAACAACAATAAAACAGAAGAAGTTGATGAGGAACAATTCAAAGTGGCAAAAAATGTATTTACAGCTTTACAAAGATGAACAATTGCGTTATGATGTAATTTTTATACGTTTCCTAACTAACTATATATATAATTACTTGATAAATTAGAAAATTAAAGCTGAATATTAAAAAGATAAATAAATATGGAAATAAAAAATTTGATATATGCACACATTAATTAATAATAATGATCATTATTGGCAAAACCCAATACTAATAACAGATTGATACACAAAAATTTTTCATTTTCATAAAATTTTTTGCGAGAACACCAAATAATGTAATGGTAATTAATTTTGTATAACACTAGTACTAATAACTGATTTTCTAAAAAAAAAACCTTTAATACCATGTCATGGAAATCTACAAATAATATATATAATTATTTATTCTTAAAAATTATTAAAATAATGAAAGAAATTCTTGGGCTCAACCGGGAATTGAACCCGGGTCTCTCCGACCCGAACGGAGAATCTTACGACTAGACCATTGAGCCAGAAAATATTATACAATTTTGACTTAAATTAATATTTAGTAATTATTGCTAAATAAATTTTTTTACAGTTTAGGTCTTAAAATTTTATTACATAATAATAAACTTGTCCTTTTATTGTTACTGCATTTTTTTTAAAATTTATTAATTTATAATAATTTATTACCTGTTATTAATTAATTTATTTATTAATCAATTTTTATTATAAAAAAATTTACAAAAAAAAATTATTCTACAAAATTTCGTTACTTGTCTATTGTATACTATATTATTAATAATAATAAATATTATTATGGAAATTATTGTGTTTATATATATGTGGGTGTAAATGCGAGTGTAAGTGGGTGTATAAATATTATATATATTTTTTAATTTTTTTCTGTTGATAAAATTTCAATTAATTTACAAATTTTTATAATTTCTAAAATTCCCAACCCGTCCATCCGTCAATTACAGTTCCCTATCTCTCGATCCATCTATCCCCCATCACAGTTCTCTGTCTTTCGAACCAGCCTCTCTATCGTCATCACGATTCACGGTTTTCGGCTTTTCCCTGTCCATCAATTAATCTCACAATTCAATTCAAAACTGTTTTGCTTGATTACTCCAGACAATCATTCCAATCCACATTGTTTCTTTCGGCAGGTAGGTATACACTACTAGTATCTGAATAGCTGCCTTCACCAGAATTGAAATAGTGAATTATCTCACCGCCACTATTATCAGAATCAAAAATGCTATTTCTGACACCATAATAAATTAAATCCAGTGAGTTTATATCACTAATAATACTATTATTACTAGCAAGATTACTGCTATTGTATAGTTTATTTGCCAATGGAGATTTAATATTATTATTTATACTTCCGTTAACAGGTCTTTGAGTACTATTTCTACTATGGTTACTGCTATTGCAATTAAATAAGCCGCCACTATGATTGCTATTATTATTACTATGCCTTTTACCGGCACTGCCACTTCCACTTCCACTACTACTTCCACCATCGAGTCCAAGACATGTAAGACACGAACCACAAGTACAACCAATTAATAAATTTCCGCCACCAACCCCACCACCGTTAATATCAACATAATTACCATCAAATCCATCAAAAACATTTATACTGTTTTGTTCAAATAACACATCTGCATCAATTATTTTACTTGTTTTTTTTTTCTTAATATTATTACTACTGTTGTTTCTTATTATTTTGCTTGTACTTAAAACCCTCGATTTTAAAGTTGGTCTCGGTATAGCGATGGGGTTTTCGCTATTATCAAGAGTATTTTTATAACTAGATATCCATATATCTTCCTCTTTTACTTTGTTGTTTTTATTATTTCTTCGTAGTCGCCTACCATTACCTCCGGTTAAACTTGATAGTATTGTTGGAAACCATCTTACCCTACCACTATTATCACTATTATCACGATTATTTAGATTATTTTGACTGTTATTTTTTTTGAATTTTTTGAAAAAAAATAATACACCAATACTAAATCCTGCCGTTATAACCACTATCGCGATGATAGTTGCCACCGTGATCTTTGACAAGTGAGAAGTATCAGATAAAGTTGTTGGAGTATTGTCTCTATCTGATGGTGATAATGATGGATTGCTATCAACTGTTTTTGAATAATTACTACCGCTAGAATTTCGATTATTATTATTATTTGTAGAAACTATTGTTGTTGGTAGACTATTTGGTTGTGGTCGTGGTCGTGGCGAATTTGGATCATTTGGTTGTTGTGATGGTGATGGTGCATTGGGATCACTTGGTTGTTGTGATGGTGGTGGTGATGCATTGGGATCACTTGGTTGTGTTGGTGTTGTCTGAGCTGTTGGTATGGTATTTATAACTCTATTATCATTATCAGTTGAATTGATAATTGACTGTGATGCTGATGGTGGCGATGGTGGCGATGGTGACGATGGTGGCGATGATGGCGATGGTGGCGATGGTGATTGTGATGGATCAGTTGGCGGTGATTGTGATGGATCAGTTGGCGCTATTATTGGCTGTGTTGAATCTATTGGAGGAGGTAAAGGAGGTTGTGTAGTTATAGGTTGAACTTGACTCAGAGTCTGAACATTTTGTGGAGCCGTTGGTGTTGGATCAACAATTTTAGTAACAGTATTACCCACGGTGTTCTCAGGTATCGATAAGGTTGGAAGTAATGTGGCATCAGTTTCTATAGGGGTATTGACTGTGTTAATGGCATTCGTATTATCATCTGATGATGTTGTTTCTGATACAATTCTAGTAGCAGTAACACTCGTAAAAGTATCAGTAATTGATATGGTTGGAAATTGTGTACCATCGGTTGTTGGTGTGGCAGGAGATTGTCTATCATCAGTTGTTACAGGTGTATCTGATTTGATTGTTTTTGATATGGTGGGAAGATCGTTAGAAGATGGAGGAGGGTCACTTGTTGGTTTTGGATTATCGGATTTCAAAGGATTTGTTTCCTTGTTACTATCACTATTCTTTGATGTGACTGCTCTAACTTTTATTCTTGACTCTTCGTATTCTTTACGCTTTATTATCATATTATTGTCACTTTTTTTTTCTAAAGTTTTTTTCACACAAATTTTTAATAAAACTTTTCTTAAAGAATCATTAAAAAAAAAAACTTTCTAATTTTTGACACATTACCTTTTGTTAAATTACTTTGTTTAAAATTATCAACATTCCCAATAATCATATTAAGATAAAAATATAGTAAATTAGTAAAATTAAATGAATAATTGTTATTTTGCGTTCATCAAATATTTTTTATTAAAGAATTGGTTGGTATATAAATATAAATATGTGTGTTTATGTTGGTAGTATGTGGGTCTATTAATAAGGATAAATGGCCGCTTATGGAGTGTGAGTGTGAGTGTGCGAGTGTGAAAACGAGTGTGTAGGAGGAAAGAGTGAACTTGGTTATGGTTACTATGTTGATAAATAATACGGGTTCTAATAGGAAAAATTAAAAAAATAAGGAAATCAATTAGTAAATTTAAATTTTCCATATTTTTTAAATGATGAATGAATGTAGGGATGATTGAGTGTTATACGCATTCATAGTGTTCATTGTCAGCATTCATTATTCATTCATTTTCTTTTTAGGAAACAATGCTATATTTATTTAATATCCAACATATAATTAATAATGGACAATTAATAATTACTTTAATGTATATCTGTAGTTTTTTTTTTCTTTTTTCTCTGCCTTTTTTACTTTTTCATAACAACAGCTCAAAATTTTTATTTTTTAAATAAACGAGTGAATGGATTAATTTAATAATAAAATTAATCAATTAATGAATGTTGTAATAGGGTAGGTGTTGATGGAATATATGATAAAAATAATGAGCGGAGGATAGGAAAAAATAGTTAAAGAAGAGAGGAGACGAAGCGAAACGAGACGAAAAAAAAAAAAAAAGGAATAATAATGATGTCTAATATGCAAATTGTACATTAGATGTAATGTAATGATTAAATTTTTTTTTGTTTGACGTAGTAAATGATGTGTTGGTTAATAATATATAATCAGTTAAGACGGGCTGCCTCATTCAATTAATTTCATTTGTACGATCAACAAAGAGAAATTTTTTATATAAAAATAAATTTAGAAAAACAAAAACAAATAAAATAAAATATCAACAAAACATTCTTTTATTGAAGTATTATATGAATATGGTAATGGAAACAGTTTAAAGAATATTATTTTGATTTTCCAAACTAATATATTTTGAATAAGAAATATATACAAAAGAATAAATTTCTAATTCCAATTCTGTAAGTGGAGTGAAAAAGCATGTGTTTAATTTAAACAGAAAGAAGAAAAAACAAACAAACAATAAAATAATAAAATCACAAATTAAAATTTGCCATACCTAGAATTTATGCGTGTTTATTATTATTTATTATTATTATTATTATTATTATTATTTTTATTATTATTATTAATTTTATGTCAATTATATTCCATCTACATGTTAAAATTAAATATATCTGATATCAAATAATTATGATTTACCATTTACTTCTCTCGAAGATGCTTTAATTACTTTGGAAACTGACAAGAAATTAATTTATTGATCTTCTTGTTATTTTATTTACATTCGCATTGCTACAAAATAGGAAATAATTATATTGTGATTAAAATATCAATTCAACAAATATTAAAATGAAAAACATCATCTGCTTTTTCCTCGCAAATAATATTAATGTTAATGTCAATCCAGGTCTATATTAATGTGTAAATATATAAGCATAAATTTAATCACTTACATTATCTATCCACATCTGCATGCTACATATTATTTATTATTATTATTTATTATTATTATTATTATTATAATACTGTTGAATTAATTAATTCTCGGGAATGTAATTAATTTCAACCGAAGAAATAAAGAAACTCGTAGAATATGCTATATAACCTAGATCTGCTCGTAGGCTATGTCAATTAGTAAACTAAAACTTGTTGTACAATACAAAAAGAAAATTGTTGATTATTAAATTATTTAACGACAAAGGTTTCCGTCAAGTTTTGAAAACAAAACAATTCGAAATCACTTTTAATTAAAATGACGACTATGAATATTATGAACAAAGCATTCTCAAATTAAAATTTGGCTAAAGTAAAGGTTGAGGATATTGTATTTTTGATACACGGAACTTTCGTATAATTATGTATTAGTATATAAGATAATTTCCAATTAAAATTCCTTCCTCTTTGCTACCTAAAATTGTTCAAAGAAGTTGAAAAGCAAGTTGTAAAGAAAATAGAACCCATCATATATATATAGACACTTTAAAATTATATAAACTAATAAAGCATACTTGTTATTTTCCAAAAATTTAGTTACAAATTACCATTTTTCAAATGAAAATTTATAATAAAATAAAAGTCCATTTCAAGGTCATTCGCTTAGTTGTACTTGCTAATAAAATTCACTCGAATTTTACCGGGATGTTTTCGTTCATCAAGTCAAGCCGCAATGCTAAACTGTAAGGTACCATCATCATTAATTGTGTGTTAATAAAAACACTCTTGGATAAATACTTTCTTTTTCAATTAAAATATCATCAAACTTTTATTTACTCTTAGCCACATATGTATATTCAATTTAAATATAATTAATTCTATACACCTCAAGTTCTTCTAGTCTACCACCATCTTCAAGATCCAAACTATTTTCATAAGAATCTCCAAACTCGTCACCAAAACCATAACCACAATAGGGTACATTATTAAAATTACATAGAAATAAATTATGAAAACTAATAGTGATATCTATTTTATCATATGGTTTAGAATGACATATTGCTCTTTTAGGTTGTTTGACTCTACTTAAAATTGAATTATTTATTTGATTTTCACAAATCTTAAAAATAAAACTTTTATTTGTTTCAATATAATAATCTTCATCTGGTGACTTTTCTTTTATATTCCAGCCAACAGGATTATAGCCACCAACTAATTCTCCTGTTTCTTGAATCTTCATTATAATCACAGTTTGTCCAATATTAAAACATTTTTCCTCAAAGACTGACCTAGAAAACCCATCTTGTGATCCACAAAGAATTAATTTAAATTCATAATAATAAAGTAAATTCTGATTAAATTTTTCATCAATCCAGCTGGAAATTAAACTTTTTTTTTTAAAATTTAATAATTTTCCCCCTGTTATTTTTGTTCTTGGACCATTTTGAAGTAATAATCTTGGCTGCCAGTTATTGCTAAGGTAATATTCAAGTATTTCTTCATATATATCTTTATTAAAAGCTTTTCTATAAGGTTTAATTTTACCATGAAAATCTGTTGAAGAAATTTGATTGAACCTTATCAATGGAATAATATCTTCTAATATATTCTTCAATTTAATAAAATCACCTTTATTCCAATCTGATATATTTTTTTCCAATTCTTCATTTTGACTTATTCCCCATTGTATAATATAATTCCAAATCTCAATTTCTTTTACTACTAAATTTTCTTTTTTTAATATAAACACTAGTATGGGCTTTGCAATATCTTTAAAATCGTCAGATTTTAAAAATAATGCTGGATTTTCATCAATTAATTCTCCACAACAATTTTGAAGTAAGTCAAATGATTGGTGATTTAATGAAATTTTATGAAAATAAATTAAATCCTGTTGAATCCATTTTTCTTTTTCAATAATTAAGTAACTTTCTAAATCTTTAATTAGTTCATCAAAACCTAACTCATCACATGCTTCAAGAAGTTCAAGAGTCTCATTTGGATTCAAATTATCTATATTCATAATCCCATTGTAAATATACCTTTTTAAAATTATACAAAAAAATTAAAAATTCTATTTTAATCATTCATTATTAATTAATCAATAAATTAATAAATAAATAATTCTTACATTAAAAGAACCTCAAATACTTTTGGAGAAATGTTTTCTTTTTCAAATAAAATAATACCATCATTATCATCAGGTTTTTTAATCCAATTACTTGATAAGGCAGCTTTAAAATATGAAGACCTTGCTTTTAAAATTGTTGAATGAGCTTTAAAGGTTTTAACATTGTCATCACTTCCAACTTTAATTTCAACATCATAAAATTCAGACCTGCTTAACAATTTTGTAAAATCATTCATGAGTTTACTAATATACTTTAATGGTAATGCAACATTATCACATTTAATAAGATCATTAAATATGTCAATATTTTCAAAAAATGAAAAATTATTGCTTGACATTGATAATAAATAATAAATGGTTTTTTAAAAAAAAAATTTGGTATTGTATTGAATAACGTCGCACAAATCATTTAAACCCGCCTCCTCTCTCATAAAAATCATTCGAGGCTGCATATGTTTAAATTGTTATCTATCGTGAAATTTTGTTGGATTAACAGACTTGTAGAAGGTGCTCCAACTTCCGTCCATGTTGCTCTCCTACAAGACCTTCTCTGTCAATTAGTAAAACTTGATATAGATCAAAATTATTATATATACTTTTCTCTTTAGTTATATAGAGTTTAACAAACAATATTTTGGTTTCTTCGAAATTATTATCTAATTGTATTAGAAAAATGATTATTGCAAACACCTGAAAAAAAGGTATCTTCCTTTTTTTTCCTAGTCATATACATATATATCCAATGTTTGTTTGCTTTTTTTAGATTTTAATTTTGGTCAATACATTGTATCAATCGAAAGCCACTTTATTTGCAAAAGAAAAAAGAATGAAAGCGAAAATTGCGAGTAAAATGATTAAATCATTTTTCACCAGGAAAATATTATAAACTAATTCATTTTCTTTACATCATTTTATTAATTAAAATAAAATTTTTCAACACTTGTTTTTTACATTATAATTAATGAGTTAGAAATATTCTCGTATTAAACCCAAATTTGGTAAAATGTATATTAAACCCTGGACATCCCCATTCTTATTTGAACACGCCCTTAACAAAATTAGAATATCTTTCATATATCTCATTAAAAATTACTTTCTTGTGTAATTAAAGAGGTGCGTTGTTTGTATTTTTATAACAATGTTGTGTGTAATTTCGGTGTTAATGGAATCAACGTTTTTGGAAATCTTTTATGATACAAAAGAAGAACGCAAGGTGATACGGTCAAACTCTCGTTTTAACGAATCTATAAACTTAAAATTCGTTATCACTTATACCAAAGTACTAATCGCGCGCTTCAACGTGTTAGATATGCGAAGAAAAAATTATGATTCGTTGAAATATGTAAAAAAGTTTACGTATAGCACATAATAAAAATTAATATGTAATGTGCAGGACCCTGCATCAGCGTCAAAACATAAAAGTATCTTTTACTATGACATCAAATTATGTTAAAACTTGTCAACCAAGCTTAATTTGCATTTGAAAGTTTTTAGTTTGACTAGAAAATCCTATATATATAACTGTATAAGCAAAAAAAAAGTGTGATTCATTTATTTATTGTTAAAAAATAATTTATAAAAATATCTATATTTATTTATTTCATGTCAAATATTTTTATTATAAATAATATCAACCTTTACTACAAAGTGATCATTTTCTGGATGAAGCCTATTGCTTGTAGAAGTGATTGTATTCTCCCCCGTTACTGAAAAGGATTATTCGCCAGCTAATAAATAATTTATGACCAGTTCTACCAATATTGAGAATTCTTTGCTGCGAGCTTGCTACCACACTTATGATATATATATAGTAATACCACACGACAAGGACAAGTATCTTTCAATTTCGTTATTGGTAAAACTTTATTTGAAAATTTTAAATTGGTTGAACCTGTGGACTTTTGCGTTCGTCTTTATGCATTGTGCTATGTCAAAATGCACTAATTACAACAAACAATCATTCATGAACTATTCAAATCATTCAATGAAGAATAAATACTTAGAACAAAGCAGGTTAGGAATTATTAAAAAAAATTATTACTTTTTATTGGGTAAATAAAAAAAATACGTCAAAATCCGAAAAACATTTTTTAATTGTTTACACAGCTGCGCGACCAAAATTATTACTTTTTAAATTGGGTAAATTAAAAAAAATACGTCAAGATCCGAAAAACGTTTTTCAATGGTTTGTAATGTCCCGCAGCTGCGCAATTAAAGTCATTTGAATATTATTGTTATTATATTTATAATTAATTATCAAACAGAATCTATTTTTTAAACAATAAACGATATCCTTTAAGTTATGGTTAAAATTTAAAATTGATAATTTTTTTTTGGTATAACGTTATACGAGAACGAGAGTTATCATTAAAATATTAAAGTGTGAGTTCGTTGGTAATTATGGATACGCACGCATTCATTAACAATTATAATTGACAAAAATGTCTATTGTTGTTATTGGTAATAAGTATCAATAAAAATAACTGATAATTCAACATCTTTTTTTTTTAAATAAATTTTGATATTTATTTTTAAACACCTTTTTTTTAACACCACTACAACAATAAATCTATTTTTAAACTATGGCATCTATTTTAACATCTATTGAATATATAAAGGCTGTGAGCGATGCAAACTTTCAAAAAATCACTATAAATTTTGAAATAAACGGTATACATGCCTCGAGGTGCCAATTCCCATTGCAGAACACATTTGCCTTGACAACTCACAAGACCAAAGCGTGACATTGCCACATGCGACTCTTACAATTGATAAAAACATGTTTGCCCCAGGCCAGATCTATGTGGCGATGAGCAGAGCTTCTTCTTGGGACCAGTTGGATATCCTTTCGTTTGATTTTGATTGCCTAAAGGTGAAAAAAAAAAAATTTTTTTTTGATGTAACACGTGCTTAATTGTATCATAGTAAAATTCGTGTTACCTACACTCTACCCTTAAAAATATTAACGTAATAGTAAATATTGTAAATATTAAATTTTAGCTCTAACAAAAATGTCTTATAATAATAGTTTTTCATCATTAAAAAATATTAATCAATTTTTTAACAATCTTATTAAATCCAATAACAATGCCCTTCCATTAAAACATATCCTTAAACTTGTGAATGATTTAACCCAACTATTAAATGAATCAGATTATTATGATGTAGAAATTAAAGTTGGAGAGGATGATGATGTTAAAACCTTTAAAGCTCATTCCAAGATTTTAAAAGTAAGGTCTCCATATTTTAAAACTGCCTTGTCAGAAAATTGGTTAACCAAATCTCAAGATGGTATTATTCAATTTGAGA
>CAJVPN010000344.1:0-31107 GCA_910592215.1 Entrophospora candida
AATTGATTTCGTAATTAATTTCGTAATTACGTATTACGTATTACGTTTTTGGCAAAATAATTACCATCCCATGTATAATTATAGATAAGGAAAGTAAATTACAAGATATAACCTCTCTTACTAACATACCCCTGCCACCTGCTTGTAATCAAGAAAAGAATAACAAATGTTGAGTGAATGAGGTGATAGATGATTTACAGCGACATATCCAGATGAGCCAATTCATATTTAATTCTTTCATGCAGAAAATCAATATTGAGTATGAGACGAGGCTTGAAGCAAATAAGAAACTATGTTGTGAAATCAAAGAAAAAAAGTTAGGATTACAACATGAAGAAAAAACACTTGCATCTATGAAGCAATAATTTATTTATCTAATGTTAATGGCGTATTCTATCTGAGCCTGACTGCTAGAGGATCATCTACTGGTTTAGTAAAACCAAAGACCACAAATTCTTGCTCTTGTAAATGTTTATCTATGATCTTGGATGTTTTTTGGATCACCTGTAAATGTCGTCCTGACTACCACTCCCACAGAATAAAGCTAAATGGGTAATATTTTTACGAATTATCTTAGGTGTTTGTGTGTTTTTCTGACTTACATAAATAGAAGAGATACACTGCCTGAAAGAAAGTATCGGAACCTCATTTTTTATTAATTATACAAAAACCTACATGACAACTATAAATAAAATTTATATCAACATATAGCTTAGGTCTTGAAGAATATTTATATAAAATCCCACGCTTATATCATTCATATTTATTTTTTTGGTTTAAAAAAACAAACCTCAATCAAATTCGCGATTTTCATTTTTGGATATTTTTTGAATTTGTATTTTCGCAAAATTTTACATAAAAAAAAAAAAATAGAACTGTTATTTTGTAGTTTAAGTTCTAAAGAATGATTGATCGAAATTTTATGTCTTTTCTATTAGTAAAGAGTTTGTTATTAAAAATAATCAAACAATGATAAAAAATTGATTAAGAAATTTGTTGCCTTTTAATAACAAAATTTTGTGGTAGAGCATACAAGTTTCAGGATGACAATGCACCAGTGCATACTGCAAAAAATGTGCAAAGTTGGATAAGCAATAACAGCATAAACATTTTGTCTAATTGGCCATCGCAATCTCCTGATCTCAATCCAATTGAGCATCTTTGGGATGAGTTGGAAAGAAGATTAAAATAATGTGAAAAAATGCTCAAGAATTGGAGATTGCCTTGCAAGAGGGATGGTCTAACATTCCTGAAAAAGTTTATAACAAATTAATCGAAAGTATTCCAAGAAGAATCGAGGCATGCATATCCAATAATGGATAGCCAACAAAATACTAACTTTTGTTTCTATTTTTTAAAAATTTGATGATCGTCATTATTTTTTTTTAACCAAAAAATAAATATCATGAGATTTTATATAAATATTCTTCAAGACCTAAGCTACATGATTATTTATAGTTATTATGTAGGTTTTTGTGTAATTGATAAAAAAGTGAGGTTCCGATACTTTCTTCCAGGCAGTGTATTTTGATGTCATCCACTAAAGTAAGGAATAATTCGTTCTTGAGTTTTTTTTGGTTTGATACATAAATCTTCAAACGTTACAACAGTACTTCATTTTGATGAAAATTTAGTTATACCCAGAATCTTATATGGTGCTATTCTTTTAAATGTGACATCTTCTAGATATTGTTTTGGTCCATTTGCAAAGATCTGGTACTAACTTCCATTTTGGCTCAAAATATAAGATCATCATTTTTTATATAGCGATTTCCTTTTTTACCATTAAACTTTCATTGTAATTTATTATCCAGCATAAGGTTAATAACCATATTTGTTTTTCCGCTATGAGAACTTCCACGAACTAGTAACCTAAATGGATGATCTGGTGAAAATTTATTACCTTTCATTTGACTTAATCTGCTCTTCATAATCCCCATCTAATTTCTGCATTAATTTCCGAATGACTCGATTATATTTGAGTAATTCCTGATGACTAAAAATTCAACTTTTTTCTTAATCCAGCAATTAATATCTTTCTCATAATTATATATGTACAAATCGAGGTAATGACATCTTAGGTTTCCTGGTTAACCATGTTTATAATTGTTTCTCTTCGTATCGTGGGATTTGCTCACCCATAAATATCTAGTTTATGCAGATTGTAATACTGCACAATATTTGAAAAGTAATATGATTATTTAAGAATCACATTATTATTAATCGCAATGCCTAAAAAATTATTTTTAATAAAAATAGCAGGATATCATGGAGGAAAGTGTCTTTCCAAAGAATATAATTCCAATGCTCTCTGGAATGCAATAAAAACCATCAATCGAATTGTTCATTTCGATCTATCAAAAATCACCATTCATGATGTCCTTATTGCGCAAATAGAAAACTTACTATTTTATAGCCAAATAATTAGCATGTCCTAAAGGTGGAAGATGTATTTCTGAGAATTATTATGGGAATGCGAAAATAATATCAATTTCGTTTATCCCTTAGAGATGTCAAAATGATAAATGTTGGTGTCATGAGTGCAAGAAACTTGGACTTGAATTCGCTTAGAGTCTTGCAAACAAAAAGCGTGGAACATGTATTTCATAACAGACATACTCCACTCTCTTGGAGATTACTCGAATTGATTTAATTCAGAGAGAAACTTGGTGCCCTTACTGTTTAAAATATAAAAAAGAGAATTTGTGCCGTGAAATTGTAACAAAATATCTTGGACCACCATCTAAAATACGTTAACCTGACTTTCTTAAAATTCCAAAGCACTGAACTGGATTACATCTTGATATTTATTATCCACAGTGTGGTTTCGCAATTGAAATGCAAGGCAAACAACACGGAAATTCTTTCGCATGGATCCCATTAATTTTATTCAACAGCAAGAGAGAGATCAAGTCAAGAAAGAATTGTGTGAAGAAAATTGGTTTGTCCTAAGATATATGTTTGGTATTACGAAGATTCATATGTAGTTATTCCATAGCATCTTCGAGACTTTGGTCTCATTGAATAAATTAAAACTTCAAATGCATATATAATATTGTATATTTTTTTTTTCTTACAAATATACTAATATTTATATTGTTAAAAAATCGAAGAAATTTTATAATAAAATAAATTAATTGACTATCAATTTTTTACTATTCAGAGGGGTAACCAAGAATATGATCCTATAACATCATAAATTGCTCATATAGCGGAATCGGATCCTTTTGTGCCTGAGCTTTATATAACGCATCTGCATATACTTTCGACAAAGTTGTTGAAAAATTGGAGGTGGATAGCCAGCATGTGAAATATATAATGCCATTAGTGAACGACCAACGTGACCATTACCGTCATAAAACGGATGAATATGAAGAAAAGCCGAAAGTAAACGACATGATTTCATAAGGGATGGATATGTGGTTAAAAGTATATTGCATTTTGATCACAGAATATTAAAATAAAAAATTTTATTGCATTTTGTAATTAACTATTAATCCATTTGCGAGGTTATCAGTGCCAAATCTTGATTTTTATTTTCCTGAGTCATGACGCAGAGGTTTACAATTTTATTTTTCAATGAACAATTACACATTCCCACATACATAAAATTAAAAAAATTGCTTCAAAAACTTTTTTCAATGGCTAATATTAGCAGGGTTGGCAAATTGATTGGTCCATTGCCGTTAATAAAATACTAAATATGGTTAAAGTGTTATACTAATGGACCATCAATGGACCGCACATTTACCAACCTTGAATATTAGTACAATAAACCCTTCTTCTAATTAGACGATGCAACTTCACTCTCAAAACAACAATGGAAAACTGATCTAGAACATCAGTCCCAACAAGAGAGCTTATACATTTCAAATCTGCATCATTTTGTTTCATTAAAGGCTCTAAATAGTCGTTGCGTTTCTTGCTTATCTTCTCCAAAATTACTTTTCCACCAGGTTAATAAATCCACATTATTGGTAGACATCCATGAATTTTCTGTGTGATTGAAAAAAAAGCATGCGCATTGTCTCTATTCACGGACTGTCTTTTGATTTGGGCGGTAATGATCACTAATTTCGAGGTTTAAAATTTCGTCTTCTGGTTTTTTCATCAATGATCGTGAGATTCGAGTAGCCTCTTGCCAACTATCATGAACTCCATTTAATTTTATGCATTCCGTTTTAATATTGTCAAACTCGATGGCAATTCCTTTCCCCGAGCTTGCTTTTACAGGGTTGGCAAATGTACGGTCCATAACCATATTTAGTATTCTATTAATGGCAATGGACCAGTCCAAAATCCATTCAACCAGTCAATTTGCCAACCCTGGTTGAATATACCTTCTTGTTGATAGGGGTTAAAATAAAATCCGTCATATCCCTCTTCCAACCATTACATTATTCCATTTTTAATTTCATGTGGAAAGCCATTCCCAGAAATATTTATTAAGAGGTGTCCTACTTCCGATTGCTTGAACTCATGTAGATTCCAGAATTCTTCTTTTAACGCCAAATCTCCTTCAAGTACGAGATTAAAGCTATTAAAAACAAACATGTTTAGTATTTTGAACCTTTTTTTTTTGTCTTCGATTAATATACTTGCCTGAATAGCCAAGGTAAATTGCGCGTTAGACATTAAAAAATATATATATTTTAGAAAAATAACGAGTCGTAAGGAATAATAATCCTAGAGCTCGAGAAGTTTTGAGAAAAAGAGAAAAAAGATGGGAATGGTAATACAGAAAAATTTCATCTACATGAAATTAATAATCCAAAAACAAAATCATATGACTGGAATTTGATAAACGTGATCGTCTTCAGAGCAAGTCTTATTGTTATGGGACTAAAATAATGGTCAAATTTTATTGTAATTTTTTGATGTTCTTCGAAACGAATAAGTCCCGAAAAGTTGAAAATTATAACAAAGCGATTGATTATTGGAGGCATTGTAAGTTTATTAGTAACTATATTAATTGATGATCTGTGAATGCCCTCTGTTCAAGTGATCGTTCAATTAATAATAATGATGAAAAGGACAGACAACGAGGAAATCATTAATTACAACAAAGTAGAAACATCCACAAGCCAGGAAGTCTCATACTTGCATGTAATAGTACCATGAATTGCTAATAATAAAAGGCTTGACTCTAGGATTAGTAAAAAAAAATTTTAAAAAACTTGATAAAAATTTGTAATAAAGACGGTAATGATGATGTCAGTGATAACATTAAGCGCGGAAATAACAATAATGATGATGGTGCCATCTCTCCTTGTGAACATATCATGGTTAAAAAGTATAAAGGTCAAGTCCAATGTTTAAAAACATGGTGCTTCAGAACATACGAGGAAAATCAACCTCTCGGACAAAAAATCTATTTTTAGTAACAATCCTTTTTAAAATTGGTTACACATGTTTTTAATATCTCCTCTACTACGCAAACAATAATCCTTGTATAATATTAAGAAAACTCAAAATAAAAAAATCAGCTGAGAGGTTGATTTTCCTAGTCCAAATATGCGTGATAGTTTACTCTAGATTCAGATGATTATTTCACTTTTATGCAAATGATAAAATAACAAAGAAATCCGTAATTATGAACTTTCGAAAATTCCAAAAGATTTGATTGACCATTTGCAAAAAAAAAACTAGTAGATGATCTTTGACAATAATAATGATGCAATTTAGACAGCCAATATTTGTGAAATAGATTAGGTAATTTGCGATGCATGCTATCATTAAGGGATATGGGCCTGGATTATCATCTAGAGCAATGGTAAGATGTCAATCTGTGAGGATCCATCTTACTTAGATCAATGCTTTCCAGATATCATGGATATGGAAGTTCGTGAAGAGTCTGTCCTCTAGGTCAGGTCATACTACAGTTTCTGGTAAATAACAGAAAATTAATTGGCTAGATGGAAAATTGGTCGAAAGGCAGATTTGATACTACGTATTTCTTCAGATTTGAGATTTGGTCTGGACGTTTATATAAGGGAACAAAAAAGATTTTGGAAAACGGCTCTAAATTACCAAAGTTATTAAAAGACATGCATGTTTACTCAACTAACTACTGAAGTAGATCTGTTAAAAGTTCAACGTGAATTAGTACCTGTTAAATTTGTACATGACTATAAGTAAAATATACATAATCTCTCGTTTTTTTTGGTTAGTTTGCAAGCTCTTTACCTTTTAAAGGTCGTTATTAGAAATTGGCAGCCAATCAGGTAATCTTCTTGATGCTCAATAATATTCAATTATCATTTATCGTGATATATAATATCTATAATATCTAAAAAAAAAATTATATAATTTTTTATAAGCTAAACAAACAAAAGCCTTAATATGTTTTATGTGTGGTGTTTATTTATTTTACAATTGCATTTGAACTTGTTAATTTCCTGATCGTGGGTAAAGACCAAAGGCATGAAGATTGAAATTCATTTGATTTAATTGATTGTTAATTGAATGTATCAGATCATTTTAAACAACTCGTTTATTTATTTGAAAAAAAACACTCTTCCAAGTAAAAAGAAACAAAGCTATTTCTCCTTTTTTATAAATAACAGATTTAATTTCCTTTCAATAGTTGTCCAAAATTTTTCTCGAGCATAAGGCATTGTGGATATGATTTATGTTTCTAGAAAAGTAAAAAGATAATTAGACTGTCCAAAATATATAATTGTTCAAAAGAAATGACAATTTTATTTATCTAAAGTCAATGCTAAGAACTTACGAATCAAAGTGATAATTAAAAGTACGTTTACAATATATTTCCATCGAGCATCGATTGTCTCCAGTCAAAACTCAAAATATTTGCTTTATTTTTATGTGTTGAGTAATAGTAATTAAATTAATGATAAAAGTATTATTGTTGTTAATCTTCTAATTGATTTATATCATTATTATTATCATTATTGGATTTTGAAATAACAGCATCTAATAAAATAACCTTTTCTATTTTTAATCTTTTTAATTTCTTTTTGATTAATTGGTATTCATCAGCTAATAATTCATTTTCTTTTTGAATATATCGATGTTTAGCCTTCAGTATTAAATATTCTTCATATAATGTTTGTTCTTCAATGCCACTACCACCATCTACATCAACATCATCAACATCATCAACATCAACATCCTCATAAACACCTCCATCACCATCAATTTCATCCTCTTCGTCATAATTTTCTCCGTCGTCATTATTAATACCGTCATTATCGTCGCCATCATTAACTTCATCTTCATCTTCTTCATCTTCTTGACTTGAAGGTGCGGAATCTGTCTCTATTGGTGAAAGTAACTCAGAACGATACTATTAAACAAAATGAAAAATAATTTAGTGTTGATATATAAATGAAATTTGCAAACATTTATAATTACTAACGGTGAGGTTTTCATTGAATGGTTGTTTCTTACAGAAAACAACATCTACTTACAGAAGGTGCCATGTTTATGTTTGTCGATCATCACAAGCAAAAATTACCGTGCAAGTTTATTATTGAAAGCGAGCGAAATATTTTACGATTAAGAGAAGTTTAAAACTTTATTAACAACCAAGTTTCTGGATTTGGCTTTGTTGAAGGTTACCTTCAGTAATGACTTTCTTTGTAAACAAGTTTTTAACGGAACCGTTATCATCGAGTATTAGTACGGCGTGTAATGATGATGCAGTTTTACACGTATCTTTTTAAATCATCATTTTTTTTCTTTTTTGCAAATATTATCAATTCTACTAAATAAAAAATTTATACTATCTATTTGTCAAACGGGAGGAAATATGAAAAGACGAATACTCGGATTCCAGATGGCACACCCATCGATACAATCGTGAGTGATGGCAAGCTTCCTCCCCCCATGGAAAATCATGGTAGAAGGCTTAAACCTCGATGGTAAATAGATAACTAACTATCGAGATTAATTTAAATTGAATATATACATACATACTCCTTCCAAGGCAAATGTAAAAATTCCTCTTGCAAGCATCTATGGTCGAGTCATCGTCCAATGGGGTTATCAAAACTCTGGCCGCTTTAACTTATTCTGGGATGAACATCTCCCTGCAAATGCCTACCTTACAAACAATATGCTCAACCTGTAACCTGTGCGTTGACCTTTGAATACCCAACGGATGATGAACGAGTTTAAGGAATCAAAGCCTGGGAAGTCATCCTGAGGAAGTTCTGATGTGCAAATGATAGCATTAGATATACTACTTTTGTTGAATCACTCAGTTTGTCAAACTCATAATCGAAGTGAGAGGACCATAACAACCCTAATACTAATAATAATTCAAATTACCAAGTTTTTTATAATTGTTACCAAATTATTAAAGACGGAAAGGGAACAACAGAGTAAACTGCGTATCTTTTATTTGATGAAAGAAAATAATACTTTGAATAAAAATATATAGATATTTTTTTTGATTTAATTTAAAAATAATACATTATTATTATTATTATTATTATTATTACTACTACCAGTAATATTCTATCATTATTCAAAAAATTTTTTAACCAGATATAACATGAGCTATATTATTTTATCATAATCATAAACATAAAAACAACAATAATAAATAGTATCAGTATTAATATGTTTTCAAAAAATTAAAATTAAAAAAAAAATAGTTTACTTACATCGTAAAGGACATACAACAGTTGATCTATCATCCACAATAACTTCATGTATCTTACGTTTAAACTGATACCTAATTCTTAATTTCTTTTTCTCTCCCATACATGGATCATAAAAACCTAAAATATTAGACTTTTTTCCCATAATGAAAATAATGGTTGAATTAAATTTTATTTTATTTTGTATTAGATTAAATAAATAAATAATTGATTTAATTACCTTTGAGTAACCACCTGGTATAGATAATTGTGATTCGTGTACCAAAGCTTGTACAGGTATTCTCACATCAAAAACATCTTTACGTGCACTCGACGACGATGATGACGACGACCCATTGCCATCACCACCATCACCACCACTACTAACAAAATTACTATCACCTCTCGCGATAACACTAGCATCGCCATCAGACAAATTGCCATACCAAGCTTCCAAAATTATCAAACCATCTTTTGCATGTTCTGTTTCAATTTTTCTTTCGACAGATGGCTTCATCAAACGAATTGCTTCTTCTGCTTCTTGTCTACGACTTTGTATATATTCGGAATGACGTTGTCTTAATGCTGCTATTTTCCTAAAATGTTATGTTAATGCTTGGTTAGTTGGTTGATTGATTATAGTGATGATATATTATGATTGTTATTATGTATTATGTAATTGTAGTAATGAAATGATAATAATCACTCACTCTGCCATTATTCTTTTACGTCTTGGTTTTAATATAACTTGTTCCGTGAAAACGATTGAAACGACTGGGACTAAAGTGCCAAATAAAATAAATCTAAAATCTAAATCAGAAGTCACGTGTACTGGAATAGAAATTTTTTGTCCTAAACGATTAAACCTTTTTTTTTCAAAATAACCCCCCAGAAAAGACAACACAATTAATAAATATAAAAATTTTTTCCGAATACTTTTTTAATTTTTATGAAACAATCAATCAATTTACCTGCATCTAAAAATAATTCCAGTAGGAATTCCAAAATCGATAGCTAAAGCAACTTTTGTGCTATTGGTAACTTTTCTTTCACCCATTATAGTATTTGTCAGGCCACTTGATGTAGATAAAGTTGTTGAAACTCTTAACTGATAATCATCAAATACTTTCATGTTATAATTAGCAGAAAGATGTGATTGCGTTATTCCAGTCTAAAATAATTAATAAATTATAAAATCAATAAATATATACAACAATTTATTTTTTATGCAAATAATGCATGTGCATACTTGTAATTCCAATCCATAACCAGTTTTACTATCATTTGCTCCGGTAATACCAATTGCGACAGCAGATTTAGCACCAACACGACCTCGTAAACCACCCGCCGAATATCTTCTGCCCCAAGGTCCTAATATCCATGAACCAGTTTTATAGGTTAGATAACCAGTGTTAAATCCACCTAATCTTCTACCAGCAGTAATTTCAAACGTTGGAGGGGCATAGATTGTATTGGCGTCTCCAAAACATGTGATAAAACTATTTTATAATTGTTTGAGTGTGAAAAAGAGATAAATACTTGTTATACATTATTTTTCAATTCAAGTTTTAGTTTTATGCACCAACCTATCATTATCAATGTTATAAGTTCCTTTTACAGTCAGCAATCTTGGTTCAATAAGAGATGCGCCAACCTAATATGCGAGTCGAATTCAGCCACACACACACAGAGAGAAAGAGAGTGATACAGACAGACAATCTTTCTCAAAAACTTGTACGAAATTTAATAATTACTAAATAAAAAAAAGCAAAAAAACAAAACATACGGATAGATATCTCTTTTTTTATAATTTCAACATACTTCTGCCCAAAAACTTGGTGAAAATGTGTGCCTTAATGTTCCGACAATATTTCCACCTCCAATTCCATTACGTAAAACTGTATGGCCAACAATGATTCCATTTGTTTCAGGTTGGAATTGAGTCTAAAGAAAATAATAAATGCGGCAATGAAGGGTAATTGTTGTGGTATTATTGGTATTTGTATTAGTATTTGTATTTGTATTTGTATTTGTTGAGCAAAAAAGACATTTAAGAGATAGAAAAAAGAATAGTTAAAAAATTAGTTACCTCAAAAGAGTTCTTCAGGTATAATTGAGTTATTTCAACTTTTTCAAATAAGTCATTAAATTTAAATCTCTCCTTTTTCTCAATGTTATACCTTTGGATATCATACGAATCAAATAATTGTCTTGCATCAACACTTAAAACAATGTCACCCTTTGAGTGATTCATTAGTGATAAGTTAGTTAATATTTCATTAATAAACCTTTCCAAAAAACATTCATTCATTAGTTACCTTTGATCTAACTAAATTCTCTGCATCTTCTTCTCTTTGAGCTCTCGCTTTTTTTTCAAACTCTTCTCTAAGCTAAAAAAAACAAAAATAAAAATATTAATTACTAAAAAAAAAAAATAGCATAGTAATAACTTAAATTATTTAATATAGATGTATATGTATGCAAACCTCATCAGGAGTTTTGTATCGATAGCCAACTTCCCATGAAGTATTTAAACCTTCTTCGCCAAACATATCATAAATTGTTCTTTTTGTAGGGTCAGTAAGAACTATATATAATCGTAAATTATTTAATTACAACATCAAAACAAAAAAAAATTTATTATCATAATATAATTGTATTAAGATAAACCTTCATAAGCTTTATGAATTATTTGAAAATTTTTCTCCGCGGTACTTTTACTTTCCGGATCTAAGTGTTTATCAGGATGAAAAGTTCTACACAATTTTTTGTAAGAATCTTTTATTTCATTTTCGGTGGCCTAAAAAAAATTTTTTTTTAGAATTAGATCGATTAAAACCGATAAATGTAAATACAGATTTGGACATATGAAGAAAAATATATTTGACGCCTCAATATTTCAGAAATACATTCTAAAAGCGAGTCTGACCTCTTTAGAAACATTTAGAATTCCATAATAATCAATCGGTGGAGGATTTAAAGATTTTTCTAATTCTTCAAGGGTTTCCTCGCCTAAACGATTATTACTATCATTAGAAAAGGTATTATTTTCATCAAATCCACCAGCACCAAATTCACCACTTCTACTTTCACTATTATTACTGGAATTATAATTATTTTCTTGGAAATTCATAATATTTTGATGAAAATTTTTTTAATCATATGGTGATCGATCATATTTAAAGATTTCTTGCAGATCCTTTTTAATAGTAAACTTTGAACGACAATATCTCTTTGGATAACAGAGATGCATGCTTCAAATTAAGTTTAAAATATATTAGAAGGATGGGGTGATGCCTTTATAGAGAGTTTTTTTGATTTCAATATAAATTATAACATTTATTTTAAGTTAAACAAAAAAAAGCAAAGTTATGTATATATGACGCAAAATTTTTTGCAAATAAAAATCTAAAAATCTCTCTATACGTTTAAAGAGTATCAAAAGACGAATCGAAAACATATCTTTTTATTTAGGTACGTTGTATAATAATAATTTAAGAGTTTTTCGATTTTTAAACCTTGAAATTTCCCACGCATAGATTTTTCAGGACGTCTGGGAAAAATTAAGGTTTGTAGCTACAGTTCACTCTCTCTATAACGAACCCTCTTTTGGTCGTTATAGAGAGAGAAATTAATTATAAAAAATTGAAACGGGACAAAAGGGAAGTTCGTTATAGAGAAATTTAACTTAGTGGTCGTTATAGAGAGAGTAGACTGTAATTTTATTAATAGAATTCGATGTTGATCACGGAAAAAACACTGAAAATCGGTTTTAGTTTGTGTGACGAATCGTCCGACTGCTATAATAACAAACGACAACAAAGAAAACAAAGAACCGAAAAATTCGAAATGAGTATCATCATAACTGTTATTTCGTTTAGTTATTGATGAGGAAGATGGATGGGTTGAAGGAAGGGATTTTTGTATAAATCTCTTTTTTTATTATAAATCTTTATTACTAACAAATACCATTAAACTACTTTAGCTATCGTTTTTGCAGAACCCAGTTTCGCCAGGAAAGTTATACTCAGCGGACCAAGCAGTAATACCAAGCACGAATTCACCATGGAGAGGTGATATCAAAATGCTTCTTCTGTAATTATTATGGGCATTTTGCTGCTGCAGTATCATGAAGAAATGTTAAAAAGGATAAACCAATTAATGAAGGTACCTGGAAAAGCCACTGTGCTACGATATTGTTATCTGCGATATTGAAAACTTACAACTGATGATGTATAAATATATTTTTTGTTTTCATTTATATGCTTAGTCGCCTGTATATTGTTGTTTTATTAGTTTATTAGTTGTGGGAAAGTTAGTATTGGGACCAAGAGGAGAATAATAATTCTATATCAAATTTTGTACGTATGATGTAGCAATGTTGATATCAAAACTTAATATTAGTTAAGGCTCTGAATGAATCAACGAAATTTGAATGAATATTAATATAAATAAATTAATCCATTGTTTCAAAATCAGTTTCAGGATCGTGGTGTTTGGTTTTGGGTAGCTGAATTTCTTTTTTAGGATGATTATGTTGGATATATGCTACCACTTATTTGCTTTCTTTCTTGTCACACCTCGAATTTAATATCTGAAATCCAATAAATTAATTTCTCTTTGTAATCTTTGTTTCAACGAATTACTAAATTCGTATTCACAATGAATCTCTAAAATTTTTGCTTCACAATTTTAATCCCTATAAAAAAATTATGTATGGGAATAACAATACTAATACTGCCAAGATTTTACATGGTTTAGCATATAAATGTATGAATGCTGATCCTAATAAATGATATTGTTTGGCTTGGCACGGAGCATATTATGATAATAAAGAATTACGTTGATGAATTAAAATCGATTGGAAAAAATTGGATTACATCCAAATGCTGTTTATGCCAGCAGACTATTAAATTTACCAATCTTCCTCAACCCGTGAACTCAAACAAAGCTACAATTATCAGTAATAACAATTGTAATAATTATCAACTATTTGAATCGATTATATTTAAATATTATATCAATAAACCAGACGCCCAAGACACACCAAAAGTATTACTTGATAATTCAAGTAATTTACCTTATTATTATTATATAAATGAAATATTTAATCATTTGTCTATAAGATTAGGATATTAATTTAAAAGAATGCATATAAAATCTAAAAAAATATATTATTGGTAATATATACAAAAAAAAATATATTAAATTAATTATATATTATTAAAAAAAAATTAGGTTGATATTATATTAATTATTACAATAAATATGTGGAAATTTTTTTTAAACAACCACTATCTGTCCATTTATATAAATAAATATGTATATTTGTGTATCATCAACTAATGTTTTTTGATTTTGATTTTAAATTTTCAATACCAGTCAATGATAAGATTGACGATAGATTATTTTGAGTTTTTTTAGGAAAGGTTGAAAACTTCATACTTAAAGGATTATATTTAGTTGTTGAAAAAGAAGACGATGATGATAATGCACCATTATTATTATTATTATTATTGTTGTTGTTGTTGTTGTTGTTGTTGTTGTTGTTGTTGTTGTTGTTGTTGTTATTATTATTATTATTATTAGTTGTTGTTGTTGTTATGGCTGATAACGATGTTGAAGAAGTTGATGATGAAGGTGATGTTGATAATGAATTTGAATTTGATGAAGCAAGTGATGACGATGATGAGAAGGTTGAATCAACAGATTTAAATGATGATAATATATCATTTTTTGATGCTGTTAAATTAGCTTTTGTTTTTTTTTCTTTTTGTAAATTTTCTTTGTTATCTGTAATTAAATGATACGTTTTATGAAATTATAAAATTACTAAAAATTTATCAGGACATAGGTTAATATAATGATCATACGTTAAAATGATAATCGAAACCAACCCAAACACTCTTCAATCTGCTTTTCCGTTAAGCCAGTCTCAATTCCCAATTCTTTGATAGTTTGTCCTTTGCCATTTGTCAAATTTACATTGGCACCAGCTGTAACAAGCATAGAACAAATATTTAAATGTTTTTGACTAATTGCTTCATGAAGTGGCGTCCTAAAACAATATGTAATGGTAAGTATTTGGTAAATACTACAAATATATATAACTTTTTAACATTTATTTACTCTCACCAATCATTTTCACCTCTAGCATTGACATCAGCACCAAGTTGTAATAAAACAACCACCATATCGTGATGCCCTGAGCGAGCTGCAAGATGGAATGCCATATTACCTCTAAATAGAATAATCAGCAATAATAAAAGGAAAAAAAGTCAATTTACATCCAAAAAGAAAAGTTTTCGATTAAATTAAACCAACTAGCTAATTAATTAACCTTGAATCACGTTGATTAACATCTGCACCAGCACGAACAAGTTCCAATGTTAGCATCACATCTCTATGAACAGATAAACAAAATGTACTATTTGCAATTTGTGATGTGTCCAATCTAAAATTGTAATATTAATTTAATAATAATAAAAATAATAATTAACAAATAATAATAATTTACCGTCTCCATTCTTGCTTTAAAAAATCTTATATATAAACTAACCTTGATAACAATAGTTTTACAACTTCCATATTACCGGAAACAGCAGCAATGTCTATTGGATACACCCATCTTCCTTTTGTAAATTCTTCCAAATATTCCTTTGACTTTTCACTACCAAATTGGGGTGGAACAGATGCAAGTCTTTGAGGGTCACCACCACCGCTATTAGCGCCATTATTTTTAAGTGATGACTGAATAGAATTAAATAATTCTAAGCGTTTCATATATTTTTTAGCCTTTAATCTCTTGACATTATTAAATTGTTCCAATGGTATACCTAAAGATGGATCTGCACCATTGTCAAGTAATAGCTTAACAAGTAATGCGGCGTTTGTTAATGATTGTGTATCGGATGAGCAACGACGATCAACTGACTGTGTTTTTGATGCTTGCGCAGTTGCAATTATTAATGGAGAAATACCAAACCATGTTTGATTCATATTTGCCCTCTTTTATTTATTAACAAGGAAACATATATTCGTGAGATTTTAATATATATTATATAATAAATCAAATCAAAATCAAAATCAAACAAATACCTTTAACATTGCCCTTACTAAATTGTGTAGACCAAGTGAAATAGCCAACAAAAAGTAGCTAGGAAATTTTAAACTTGAAAAGTCCGAATCACCACCATTACTATGACCACGACTACGACCACGACCATTATTATTACAATCAACACTATTATGACCACCATAATAACTATTTGTACGTGGCCCTCTATCCGACAAAGGATTTTTTGTAGTTTTAACAAATATCGGTGCATTGATATCTCCTGGAATTCCACGCTCATACATTGCCAACGCTAAATCCTCTAAACGATTTGACATTGCCAACAAAAAAGCTTTATTTGCTTCAACTGCTGATTTCTTTTTTAATGCACTACTTGATAAATATGAAAGAATCGTCAATGCATCAGAAGTTTTAAGATCACGAATTGCAAGTACTAGATTCTTCAATAAAACTATTATGAAAATGTAAGGAAAATAGGCAAGGAAATGACTGTTTATTAAATTAAACTATTAGAAATTAAGTATGTATTTATGTTTGTTTAAGCATTTTACCTGAAGTGGTTCTTTTTTTTCCTTTTTTAATTCCCAAAAACTTTAGTGAAACAACACCAGAAGAAGAGCGTCTAGTATTTGAGATAGATGGCTTACTATTACTTAGTGATTCCCTGGTTTTGGAAAGTTTTCGTTCTATATTGTCATTTTAATATGCACCATTTTATTAATATATTATTATTATACATTATCATTAATTATATAATCAAAATCACAAAATTCCAACCTTTTTTTCTTCCACGCAACGTCGCTTTATTCATTTCTTTTATAACACCCTCTTTCTTCAATCTGATTTCTTGTCTTTGTAAAGCAATTAAAGTTGTTCTTTGCTGGCGTGGAAACTCATCATTTGCTTTAAATTCTGCTAATGTCATATATGGTGTTGGTTGTGATGATGATAGTGGTGAAGGATATAACGATGAGTTATTATTTTGATTGGTAAAAAGTTCCATTAATGGTGGTAAACTATGTTTTCTTTTATAATTTGAACCAGGTAGTGAGCTAGCATTATAATTTAATGGTGATAATGATGGTGATGCTGGTGATAAAGAATTTAAACTGGTATTGCTAGCATTGATAGATTTCTTATTATTGTTATTATTAAATTCTATTTGAATTGAGGAAGGCGAAACGCTGTCATAATAGGTATCATTGTCGTCCTCACCATCGTCTTCTTTATTAGATAAAGGTGAGGGAGTTCTTGATGATCTATCTATTACTATCAAAGGATTACTAATACTTTCATTGATATTCTCACTATTCTCATAATTATTAAAGTCGCTAATCTCAATATTTATATTATCATCATCATTGTTATTGGTACTATGGTTATGGTTATTTATGATTTTGTTGTCATCCTTATTACTTGATTTTTTTTGTGACTGCTGTTCTAAAGGTGGTAAAGTTTCGGTTGAAGGAGTAATAGTTGGAACAAGTATTGGAGAAAGTTGTTTCAATACTTTTTTCCCTGATTTTGTCAAAGATAATTTACTAAAACTTATAGAAGATTTTTCTAATGGGAGTTAATAATAAAAATAATTGAGTTTTTTTTTTATATATAAATCTTTGGAAAATTTTTTTTCGTCAATAAAAAAGAAGATATTTTCCAAATTATACAAACCTTTGTTATTATTATTAAGTGGTTTCATTTCGAAAAATATATCAATTTGTGAACGAGAAAATGTAAATTAAATAAATGTGTAAGGGGTAAAAAGAAAATGGAAATGTAGAAATTTTTGTCTATTTATTAAATTAATTTTTTTATAAGAAATATTGTTCAGTGAAGAATAGAAGAAAAAAATTTTTATGAAACCTGAAATTTTTTAAAGTCTATCTATTCAAGTATATTATTATTTATGCTTTTTGATTAATTTTTTATGAATGGTTGTACAATAAGGATATTTTTAATATAAATTAAAAAGAAAAAAATGAAAAAATATTAATAAAATTCCTAAAAAGGTATTTAAATATATTAGAGAGGAGAAATTTTTTATTTGTAAAAATGGCAAAGTTCAAATTCATTTTGTCATGATTAGTTTAGATTAATTGTTTTGGACTATTTTATATATTTATATTTACAAAAAAACAAAGACTAATTAATATTTTTAATTAATAAGTAATAGTAATAGTCAAAAAAACCTTGACCACGGCAGATTCCCGGTTGTAATATTTAATATTGACGAGTTGGTTATTTTGGGCATAACGGATTTGAAATTTATTTATGGCTGTATATTGCCATTTATGGCCTCCATTGGAAAATTCCAAACAAACGAAATTCATTGGAACGTTCGAATGAAAATTCAATTAATTGTCACGCAAATAAATCAATTGAAGATCTTACATTGGAACATTCCATCAACCCTACCTTGTAGAAATGTGACTATCTTATCCTGAACAGGTTGGCTAATGTAAACCTCATTTTGATGAAACTATAATTGATTTGATGATTCAATTCTTGTGACCATGTTTCTGGAATTTTTATATATGAAATTACGATGATGAATAAAAGAAGTGATGAAATTTGCATCGGAAAATCATTTCCAAATTGTCATGTATTAAATTTTTAATATCAAAATATCATTGTAAATGATGAAGAAGATGAAGAAGTATTACAACAAATAGTCAATTATTATGTTATGTCTAAAAGATCCTGTCAAACCAATTGTTGATCCAATGAGAAGTGGTGCAATAAATAATTTTAGCAAATTACATCAATTTATCTTATCTACAGGGAATTTTCTTTACATAGTTCATTCTCAAACTTGTAAAACTTTTAGATATTTTTATTTGATTCCTTTTTCAAGTGTTGAATGTGAGAGTTTTCAAGGCGAATTTTAATTAAAACAGATAATTGAAGTTTAGTTTATTATCTAATGAAATGTTGGCATAGAATTACTCTTACATAAAAAATAATTGATATGAAACTATGGTTGCTTGCCACAACTTTTCCAGAAATCAATTGGCAGAGTTTCGGCAGTCATTAAGAGATTTTGGCAAGCAACCTTATATGAAACTCGTTTATATCAGATCTGCTATGGGACCTAAGAATTACAGTAGAAGTATTTTGAAGAAAGAACAAGATGAGAAAATTAAATGACACTCGGATGCTTGAAAACTATCCAAGGAAAGAAAAGATTACCTATGGATTTACTAAGAAGAAAGAAATATCATAACCAATAAAAGAACATCAACACAAAGTCATGAAGAACCTAAAAAGAAAAGAAATCGGAAAGAAAGATAATTTAATACTGTGAAATGTCCATGTGGGTCTTTACCTAAATTAACATTAGTACGATTTTGTTAAAGGATAAAGGTTGTTTCTAAATTTAAAGGATTTGCACTTGAAAGAGGTGCTATAATGTGACCTTTCATCACTCAGGTTAGGTTTTTCCCAGATATTATGAAATGACTGATTTTTTTAACATTAAATTAAGAATGGACGAAAAAGCCTGCGTTCAGTTTATTAATTAATATGTAATTAATAGTTGAGAGATATATTTAATATGTTACCTACCATCTGCAAGAAAACTATTAAAAATAAAATAAACTGAAACTTTTAAATATATTAAGAGAATTCTCCGTAAAATTATGGCTTTGATAGGCAAAATACTCTACTAATATTTCATATTGAATATTACTTTGGTTAATAGTTTTAGAGAAATTACAAAAACTGTTTTAATAACGTTACGAACTTTTAATTAAACATAAATTATAATACGCTATGCAATGCCCTGTAAAAAAAAATGATCCGTGATTTAAAATTCCATGTTTTTCTGTATCATACATATTCATAGAAATACTACAGGGAAAAGATGGACTTGCAAATCCGTGGAAAATTTCAGGAGTATTTCTGGAATTAAAATTCAAACAACGAACTATTTTTTATATGATATAGAAAATTTAATTTAATTTTTAATTATTATTAAAGGTGTTCATCAATTAAAAGTTTTATTTACTAGAGTAATAGACATTATGATAATTATCAATTTGTTCACGTGGATGTTGTAAAGCAAATTTTAACTCTAAACTTGAAGGTTTTATATAATAATTGTTGGTTTATATACTTAAAATAGATTTTTTCGAAATAATAGGCAATAAAATATATATAAATGAACATATTTCTTTACTATATTAATAGGCAATAAATAATTGTATCAATATATTTTATCTTTGCTTTACAAATAATAGGGTATACAACTTTGCGTTTGATATCATATCAATCGGAAAATATTTATTATTATTATGGCGTGTTAATTAATTAGAGAGATTGTGATCAAACAAGTTATAATGATATTATTTGGTGTAGCTTTAGATGGTTAAACGATCCGAAAAGAATTGTTACAAGTTACTAAAAATGAATGTGAGACTTTAAACTAGCACAAAAGAATTTTAAATCGCATATAAACCCTATCCCTCAGTAAGAATAGTGGTGCAGTATTGGATTCCATGCAATTTTTTTATTGTATATATAATTAATTATATATCTTTAATAAAACAAACAATAATGACTATACATGTTGTCAAAATTAATTTGGCTTTGACTCAATTATCCCAAATCAGCCATGTCAAATTTAAAAGTAGTGGGATTTATTGAAGCAAGAGACTTAATATAAAGAAATTGTTGTAGAAGAAAGTGGTATTCCTGCTATTCATAATATTGTAAGAATTCAAAACATCCTAACTAATCCTAATGATCATTCTCTTGATGATTTGCTAAGAATAGATAAATCAGAACTGAACGGGGCATCAGATTAATTAAGACAACAATTGGTGGAATTGGTTAAAAAGAAATTCCATTCAAGAAGAAACCGCCGAAGCTAATAAATTACTAGTACTAGATAACAAAGAAAACCTTCCAGATTTTGAATTAATAACTAATTTAGAGTTGTTAAATCTGGATTTTCTGGTACCAGAAATAAAAGAAAAAGTTACCTGAATTGAAAGTAAAAGAGAATGACGAGAAAGAAGGCGAAGTTGAAAACGATGAATTGCCATTTGAAGAAGAATAAAAGGAGGATGAAGAATTTTATGAGTTCAACGAAGAAGAGCAAAAACCTTTCTCTCTTTCTGATTTGGAACAGTCAAAGCTCCAAACGGAAAAAGCAAATTTTGGGATTTACCTAAATTTTATTAATTAAATATAAAAAGCGAAAACAATTCGTGACGCAAGATGCAGTTCAAGACTAGTGGCGACCGGAACTAACCCATAGTCTAGTTATTATTTAGGCAACTTTTGATTTAGGCCTAATTTCTCCATGAAGCGAAACCTAAATTGTGGGCAAAAACAATTAAAATCCTATTGTTTAATTTCCAACTAAATGTTTTATAGGTCAAAAAGTGGCATTATTTTTACGATAATCTCTTCTTAATGTAAATATAAAATGATAAAAATGCGAATATAAAATATCAATAAAAAATACGAATACGAATATTATCAAAACAAAAGAAAATATATTAATATTAATATAGGTAAAGATGGAGCAATTAGTCGCAATTCAATTTTCATACGCCGCAACCGCAACCGTAATTCAATTTTTATATGCCGCAATTAATTGAGAAGCCATCTTTAAATATGATCCCCCTGATTAGTTGGATATGTAAAAGGCCATAGTTGGGATTTGGCACGAAAAATGCGCAGACAAAAATTTTCCTTGTGCTTGTTAAAAATTTTGCTGCGTATCCGTGCACATAAATTAATTGAACATTTAACAAAATTTCCTTAAATAATAAACATGGGTAAAAAAAAACAAAAAACTAAAAAATTAAATGAACACAATAAAAATGATTCTAATAAGGAGGATGATAACAACAACAAAGAAGAAGAGTCGCCTCAAATAGATAAAATGAAAGAGAGGCTTGAGCGATTAAAGCAACTCAGATTAAGAAAGGTTTGTATTAAACTATGAATTTCTTAAAACATCTTTTATAGATTTCTAGTAATTTAACAAATGATCTCAGGATGACGCAGAACAAGCAAATAGGAAAGATCTTTACGAAGAGCATCAACGTAAAAAAACTAATCCCAAAGAACTTATTCACATACAAAGATTAAGAGAAGAAGCAGAAAAATTACAAGAAAAACAGGTTGGTTATATATTTATATTATATATTTTCACATATAGAATTTGGATTTATAAATTGATTTTATATTGATAGGAAGCAATAGAAAATGGAGAAGATTATGAACGAAAGAAATTTTGGGAGTACTCAGCAGAAGCTGTAGAAAAATGGGAAAAGAAACAACAAAAGAAATTGAAAAGGTCTAATATTGCTTTTACGGGTAATTAAATAATTAAATATGAATAATATGAATATATTATTTTTTTATTAAAAATATTAAACTTTTCTCTCCCTACCTACTTTACAATAATAAAAGATTATAATCAAGTTGCACAAAAAAAATATAAACGTATGATTAATGAATTTACACCAGATATTACAGGCTATAATGAAAAAAAGGCATTGGCAATGGCATCAGCAAGTCAAATTACAACAGCAGATGGAGAAGTTGTTGTTGTTGATGCTGATTCAAGTTTTTTCAGAGACGCCAATTCATTACAATATGCATCTTTAGATACTAGTCCTAGTCGAGAAGCTGTTGATAAAGTTGTTAATGATGTTAAAAAACAGTATGGAAAATTATTATTTCATTTATTGGATTTTCAAAAAAAAATTTATCCTTTGTATATTTATTAAATTTTTATCAACAGAATTGAAAAACGAGATAAATTTTCACGGCAAAAACCAATCAACGAAGAAGAAGATATTACATATATTAATGAACGTAATAGAAGATTTAATGAAAAGATTGCCAGGTTCTATGATAAATATACTCAAGAAATCAGAGAGAACTTTGAACGTGGTACTGCGTAAGTGTTGAAGAAATACTGATTAAATTATTCGATTTATTCCATTATTTGATTTTTATTACTAATTAATAATTCATTTTTTTTGGTGAGAATTTAATAGTCTGTAAACATTTGAGAGTTATCAGGGAGCTTGAAATTGATGTAATTCAAAAGAATAGCTGGAGCTGATTTGTCGAGACACTGGTTTATTGAGTTAAACTGCATGTAATAATTATTTCCAGTGAAAATTATAAAGTGACATTTTAACAATATAAAAATATAGATATATACAGTGAACCCTCCATAAGTGAATTTTCTAATAAATGTACACTCTCCATAAATGAACCCTATGTCTCATTCCCAACCTCGGGAGTTAGAGATAAACGCACACATTCATACTTTACATTGTTTCGTGACTTTCACGTGATTTACGTGTAACAAAATTTATGATGATTATTGATCTGCAACTTGTCATTGTCCTTTTTAAAAGATCCATTGGGTCAGTCTTCTTCTTCCTTTGGATCAATCTATAAGTTCTGATAAAGCAAACTTGTAAATTATTTAGTAGATTTATTAAATGAATCAGATTTTTTATGTATAGAAATTAGGGTTGGAGTAGAACATGACAATGTTAAAACCTTTAAAGCTTATTCTACAATTTTGAGAACAAGGTTTTCATATTTTAAAGCAGCATTATCAGATATTTGGATAAAAAAATATGAAAGGGCATTATTATGTTTGAAAAAACACATTTCACCAAGATCTTTTAACGTAAGATAATTTTATTTTTTATAATAATTACTTGTTCTTAAAGATATATTTATAGTGGAGTTGTTAATACTAATGATATGAATCCAGATGAATTTCTTTAACTACTTGAAACATGTGATTAATTGTGTTTTAATGAACCGGTTGAAGACTTATAAAATCATTTAACTTGGTCGCTACGAAAATTTAATTTACATCTATAAAATTTTCATCACAATATTGATTGTCATTCATTATGTTTATGATTATTGTGCTAATTTATTTGTGAAAACCCTGGATTATTTTTTATGATGATTATAAAAGTATTGAAAATCAATGATTTTGTCAATATTGGAAAGATATAATTTATCATTAGGGAACGAAGTTGACATCTGAGATTGTATTGTTAAATGGGGTGTGAGGGGATGGGACAAGTTGAAAATTTGAAAGAAGAAAAGGAAAAGGAAAAGGAAAAGGAAAAGGAAAAGAAATTGAACTGGGATAACTTTCACCAAAAGATAAAAATCAAATTAATCAATATAGAAGAAAAATATGGTAATAAATAATAATTACTACTACTAATAATTTTATTGTATATGACAAACATCATATTAATATTTGTTTTCTTCAAAAAAAGATCTACCATTAAACAACTATATATATTTTAATCATTTAATAATAATTCACTCACTATTTATGTTTATTATAATTGTTTTGATTTTGTTATCATTTATAGTTTGTTTGCAAACAGAAGTAAAATGAATATATTTGTCATTAATCTTATATGGGGCATGCTGCAACAAAACCAGACAAAGTGAACATTGGTATTACCAATGATTTCAGGGATCAAAAATTTTAACATCACAACTGTATTTTACCAATGTAATGTGATCTATAGATACTGGTCGCAATTTTTGATATGATTGCAACCAGGTGTTGCAATCATCTTTGCGACCACTTTGCCTTCCTTTTTTTGAATTGCGACATAGAACATTAAATGTGATCACGATATTCATTTTGTCTCTAGATAAAAATAGTTAATATGAAATTTTTGGTGTCAATCATTAAAAATATTCGAAAAATTTATTTGCCCATTTGACTGTAAATTCAAAACGTTCATAATAATAACGTTGCCGAAAACTTTTAATTTATTATTATCATACTGCTTATAGTAGCTTTGATTTTTTTAATATAAATTTCATTTTAAGAATTGTTTACGTGTGGATCCAGCCATTGGTGAAGAAGAAGCAATAAAAATTCTTATTACAAAAAATAAAAGTAACTGATAGATTAATAGAAATTCTTTTTTGTTTTTATCAAAAAAAAAATTCTTATATCTCCATATTCCAACATATGTAAATATGTAAATAATGTTTACAACAACATGAGGAGAATTCATTCGTTTTTTAATTTAATAATTCCAATGTAACATGCTAAAAAATTTAACCACTCACAAATAATTTTTTATATTAATGTAACAACATATGTTTGATGTGCTCTCTGACTATTACTTCTTCATGAAGGCCATAATGAAATTCTACTTTGATGTGGGATATAATAATTATAAGGGTATATTTACGAATTAATCAAGCTTTTAATCGAGTTGAGTTTTAATGAAAATCATGCTGTTTTTAGAAATAAAATTATCAACTTTAGAACGATTTTCATTAAAACAACATGTGGCTGTGTTAAAAACAATTTACTGTGTGACGTTTTGATTATTAAAATATTATCTGCTTTGATGTTGAATACCAAAAATACCAATCTCACATACTTTGATACGCCATCTGAATATTGGACCATTCATGGATACTACAAATTTAGAAAACAACAAAATGATTTCAGTGGAATTTTTCATAAAGAGAATACCTGGCTAAAGAAAAATTTGGAGACAATCGCAAATAACAAAGAGAATCATTTTAACAATGAACGAGTAGAATGGGCCCAGATGTCGCTTTGTATCTTGAAGGTAAGTAAGTGTATTCGCCATGACTAGGCAGAGCACTTTCTAGGTGTTCTGTTGATGACCTTCTAGATTGTCATAGCGAAATGAAATTAAAAGGCACCTTCTAGATGCCTCATTAAAATATCAGCCATGACTAGGCAAAGGACCTTCTAGGTGCTCTGTTGACGACCTTCTAGATCGTCGTGGCCAAATTAAACTAAAGGGCACCTTCTAGATGCTCTATTGATGACTTTCTAGATCGTCATGGAAGACCTATAGCATGTTTTTCTTTTTGGTATTATTAATTTTTTTATTAGAGTCAAATGTCTGATCCAAATGTTGCTATTTTCTGGAAAGAGATCGATCATCAAAGGGAACTAAAGGATCAGATCAATATTGCAAGGGTAAGTGAATGGTACTATGAAATTGGTGTGTTTGTCTGTCAACATGACAATCCAAACATTAATGATTAACATGTCTCTTTTACAAGGCTGATGGTATTTTGCACATCTTCAGAGCAACAAACCAAAGCCAACAACATGTCATGAATATTCAACATCAAGACCTTCTTGGTCTGTACCCTCATGAGGATAGACAAGTAATTGACATTTTTCCCTTATTTTACTGCTCAATTATTTTCAAACCTTTATGATTTATTTGGTATATCATTTAGGATAAATTGGCCACAGATAAAAAAGCCTATGTTCTAAGAAAAAGGCAAAATATAAATTATAATGAATCACAACCTTCAAAAAAGGTTAATCAAGACTGTTGTACCATACCACTACATGAAGATGACCTAATAAACCCTTTTGTTGGTTCATCCAAGGTAGGAGATAGAGGGAAGAAAGTTGTTTTGCTATTGTATTAAATATTTTTTCTATTAGTTTTCAAGATCTAGTTGGATCTCAGTTTTTGATAAAGGACTTCCAAATTACAAGGAAGGCATGGAAATTGATCCAAAATTAGTAATTCAAGAAACTGATGAAATTATGATTCCCTATTCTGAATGTTCTTTTGATTATAATTCATGGAAGAGTTGGAAATTGAAGTCTGGGTCAGTAGTTATTGACTTGTTGAATAAAGCATTGAGTGTTGAAGGTCATCCCCTGAGGTAAATTGCAAATGATTAGAATTTTTTTATGTCTGCATGTATCTGCATGATTATTTTAATTATTTGAACTCTTAGGCCAGAGGTTTGGGGTATCATTCGTTGTGGATTTAAAATAGCAAAACCAAAATGGTGCAATGCCAAAGAGTATGCCGAAATACAAAGTTATACAAAACATCCAAGCCTTAAGAATCCTCCAAAGCACTTTATCAAACTTTTGAAAGTAGTATTTTTTTTTCCTTTTGTCAATTATTGTTACTTGCTTTATTCTTACTTCCTTTCTAAATATCATAAATTATAAATATTGTTCATAGGAAAAATCATTAGAATCTCTAGAATTTGAAATAAAAAAAATTAAATTAAATACAAATATTCAACTTTTTAAAGAAATTATTAAATCAACAGGGAGTGACCAGTTCTTGAATTATTTGGAAAAGATCAAGATAACGTTTCCAACCCCATATCTTGAGGATCCATTCACTACTTTTTTCGTGAAAATTTTATCATTATTGTAAGTATTGACTGTTTTTGCTTATAAAAATATTGATTTAGTCTGCTTATCCACTAAAACTTCTGCCTGTAGACATAAATAGGTTTTTATGGAAAATTCTATTTTACAAAAGCCAGATGTACCAGAAGCAAATTATGGAGGTTACTTGATACATCCTTGCTTAAAAAAAATATTTGTTGGTTTAGAATCTTGTCTATATTATCACATGTAAATGGCTTTTAATTTTTATTTAAGGTGATGTTTGATGTTTTCAATAGATATTGTGTATATTGACCTTTTTTGTTTAAGGGGAGAGGAAGTTTTATCGTCTGTAAAGTCTTGCAGAAAACAATGAAAATGTGAAGATTCTTATGAACAAAAATCAGATGGAATATTTTTTGTAAGGTTAAAAAAAACATTGATAGAGGTGGGCCACTTGGAAATGAGCAGAGGATACAGACACAAAGATATTCCTTGGTCCACATGGGATGGTTGTTGTAAACTACCAATTGGGAATTCTTATATGTTAGAAGAAATTGGAGAGCAATTTCGTGGTGGTTCTCCTGAAACTTTTTCAAAATTAAGAGTTTTTTCATTGCACACTTATGGTAAGTATCTTTTTTTTTTTCTTAATTTTTTTTTTCCAATAGTTTTGTTTTACCTTCTGCATTTCATAGAGGATCGGATTGAATTATGGCTGATGCATAATCCGGCTTGTGGTGTTTTGCAATATGAACGCTTACATAAATTGATTGTACCAATTTGTTATGAAGAACATTGTAGGCATATTTTTGATTTTGCCATTCTGTTTTGGGATCTCAAGGTATGTATCAATGATTTATTTTATAATGCCTTGCCATTAACTTATCAGTCTCTTTGATACACAGTGTGGATTGTTGGAAACTTCAAAAATAATATTTCAATTGCGAGATGAGAACAACAATAATTTATTCAAATCATCAAAGCTTTCTGGAAGTCTCCCATCATATCCATTCACTCCAAATAAAGACAAGCACAAAATCAGGATTAAAGATACAAATGAAGATAGTGATCCTGATGGTTCTCCAATTTGATCTGATAAAAAGACAATAACCAAATTAAACTTGTACAATTGACACTTTAAAAAAAAGAGTTGTATTAAATGTTACAAGACAATATATTATTTTTGGCTGAAATAAATTAGCTTCATAGAAGTTTTCATGCCATCGAAAGTATTTAATACAACTCTTAAAACCAATTTGATAAATTTAATTAATCATTTATCTATAATTAAAGTTAACATCTGATTGTTTTTAGTTACTTTTCTACTAACCAACCATTGTCTTTTCCTACTTAAATATTCTTTAAATATTTTTCATAATACCATATCACACATCTATATACATGTATCTTATTATGAGTACTGTACTATATTCATTTTAACACTACTGTATCATACAGTACCTGTTGCAAGGATTGTGCTGTACTAAACATGCATATAATCATCATTAACATATTAATTACAGAAATTGGTGTTGGCTTTAATGTTGAAATTGACACTGGTGTTGATTTTGAAGTTGATGTTTATGTTTGCACTTGTGTTTGTATTTGTGTTGGTGATGATGATGTTGTTAATTACAACATAAATTTAGATGGGAATAATCTATTTGTATTTTGTTAAAATCATAAAATCAAATTTTAATATTTCAATAACTAGAGAAACTGTTACTTTAACTAAATACTATATCTTTGAAATTATATCGTCATAACAAGAGATGTTTATGGTACAAGAGACAAACTAGTGTTCTATTCTTCTATTCAATGGATTTAATTGAGATTTTATTTTTAAATGTTTAATTAAAAAACATTTTTGATCTGCAGATCAAACAAATCCAGTGTTGGCAATTTTCAAGGTCATTTGCTATTTTTTTAAATGACCTAGGTCATTTCATATATGTAACTTATATTAAAATCATCACATGATTTGGTCATTTTGAGGTCATTTGCCAACACTGAACAAATCAGCCCATATGGACAAAATCACTTTTTATTAACTTGTTATTGATGAAGTAAAATATTACAAATATTCATTTATTGTTTGTTTTTTAAGTTGTCTTTTCCCATTTTGATTATTGATAATGATAAACCAATTTAAATCTAGACCATAATTATTTTTCATGGAGCCAATTGACCAATATTTTCAATTTCTCTTCACAATTTATATCACAATCATATCTTTTAAATCATTAGCTAAAACCATTCCATTGTTTCACCTAAGTTTAATTCCATTCATATACTTCCTTTCAATTTTAAAACAATCATAAAAAACTACAAAGTGAACAAAAAATTATAAAATTATATATAGGAATAAGTGTATATGAAAAGTAATGTAAATAATAATCATAATGGTTCTAATGAATATCAAAAAGCAATTGATTTTTTAGAAAAAGGTTGTAATTGTGATTGTTCTTCAAGAATTCCCAAAGAACAATTTGCTGAATTAAGAGAATCTTTTCAAGCTCTTCTTAAAGTAGAACAAGACATATTTTTAATGGCCCAACTTAAAGCAACAGATGGGGGATTAATAAGCACCAGCAGATGCCTTAAAAAGAAAACTAGATCTAACAAAAGAACTTTCTATCACTGAGATCACAATACACTTCTTTGTCAAGAAACTTATCTCAATATGTTGGGAATTGGCAGGACTTATTTTGAAAATATTAGAAATCATTTGATAAACAATGGTCTTCTACCAAGAATTCATGGTAATATTAAAAAGAATACCTCAATGGAAAACTAAAATGGTGATTGATAAAAATGTTGCAGAAATAATAAAGAATTTTCTAGAAAATTATGCAGAAGTCCATGGATTACCAAGTCCAGGCAGAAGTGTCAATAGAATAACTCAATCAATTGTATTCTTACCAGCTGAAATGAGTTATAAATCAATACACAGAGATTTTCTAGCTGGTCTAAAAGAAGATAGCAAATTGAAATCCTTAAAATATGATGCCTTCAGAAAATTATGACATCAATTGACATCAGAAATTCAAATTATGAGCCCCAGGACTGACTTGTGTGATACTTGTCAACATTTTTGAAATGGTTTACATTACAATGCTCACCAAGAAGAAGAAGCTAAAGAATTGCTTAAAAAATTTAAAGAACATCTGTCCAAGGCCAAATTAGAAAGAAATTATTACAATAAATCCACTAAATTAGCAGAAGAGCAAAGAAAACTGGTTGATCAAAATTATTTTCAAGGTAAAACACAATATTGCAGTATTGATGCTACTGCTCATTATAGTTATGATTGAGCCCAGTAGGTAACAATATATATATATTGTTACCTACTTACGGTAGACTGTTACCTACCTATGTGGCCTATTTCGTTTTTTTGACCACATTTGAGTGCGGCCAATTTTTAATTTTTAGCCGCCCAGATGGGTTGATTGTAGTCTAGAAATTCATATGTGGCCAATTTTCGTCGTCAGACCACATGCGAACTATCATCAGGATAACGACGTGGCCAATTCTGAATGTTTGGCCACATTCGAATGCGGCGAATTCCGCGTTTTTGGCCACATTCGAACTTTCATATATCTCGTGCAAATTGTGAGGGCTATGCCAGAACTGGATACAAAGAGTCCTAGCTTGCAAATATGTAATGATGTAATTATTAATACATTAAACTATTTCGTGATCATGTGCTAGTAGTCTAATAAATTGCCACAAAAACGTATAAATAGAACCTCTATCCCCCACTTTGGACCAAAAAAACCAATTCGTAAATAATACACATTTCTTATATCGCTATAAACAATACATTTCCTAGACGAACTGCCAACTTTTTCGTTTGCGAGGATGAGGCACGAAGTGCCGAATTGATACCCCACTTGGTGATACGCCAAAGCGCAATTTTCTCTTACTACTTCCTTATAATATTCTACCTTGACGTATCACCGCGAGTACGCTATGTTTTGGGACTCTGAAAGCCTTTCTCGTATAGTTGATGCTTTCGGGTACTACTACTTCATGTCAAAAAATTGATCTATGTTTTGACGTATTACTATCGAAAAATTGGATCATACTTTTATGTATTACTTTAGATCATACCTTTGCGTATTACTGGATCGAAAATTTTGTTTACTTTTGCGTATCATTTTTACGTACCACTATATTTTAATTGGCTAGTGTGTTATATCAATCTATTTGTGACTGCTACATAAACTATATATATATAGAAAGAATAT